>JADRCH010000127.1:2249351-2276851 GCA_019843965.1 Rhynchomys soricoides | reverse complement strand
AGTTCAGGGACAAGTCCTCAGGTCTAAGCTCCCTTCAGTCTGGTTTTGTGAACTCAAAACCACAGTCTGGTTTCAGCTCTGGTCTGGTTTTCTGAACTGAAGCTCAAAGGACAGTGCAACCGTCAGAGGCTGTGCAGACCCCTTCCATCTTACCCCACCAGTGCTGCCTGGGACCCGGGATTCCCTAGGCCTCAGTGCCTCTGAGTGGGAGAATGAGTGTCAGGCCCAGTGTACAAGGTCAGTACGTCCCTTGGATGCTTGCTGCTGGTGGGGCTTCTGCTTCATCAGCCTGTGCAGTCCCTTTGTGGACTTGTGAGGCTTGTGGGTTTACATTATGACAGGAATGAGCCTTCCTGCACTGCCTTGTTGCTAGGTAGGGTCAGGAACCAGCAGGCCTGGGTCGTCTTCTACTAGAGGCCGGGTTTGCTGTGTCACTGCCTGTCGCTGCCCCTGCTTTCCCTGTCTGTAGCTCTCAGGAGCATCTGCTGTACCACAGTGGTACTTACGCGCTCTCCTTCCACGGTGCCCACCCCAACAGATGTAAGCTCCACAGGAGCAGTATTCACAACTGACTCAAACTCCACTAAACTCTGTGTTAGCTACAGCACACAGTAGGTTCTAGATGGATGAACAAGCCACATTTAAATAGTCTACTGGGAAGCCTGGTAGGGAATGAGCATCATAGAATCTGTCATAAACCCAAAATATGACATTAAGTCATCTGACAGTATGAATTAATTTTTGGTCACTGTCTTCTGTTCAGGTCCTTGGAAAGTGAGGCTGTGATCACAGACATTTTTGTTCACTTGGGGAGAGGTCCCCAAGATGTCAGAGGTGGGCACATCTGCTCTGGCCTGTGCACGTAGCAGCCGTGCGACCCAGCAAATCACTGATAATGTTTCCTAGAAATGTCCTACTGTCCAGAACTGGCATGGAAACCCTCCCAGCCTGCCCTAAGCTAGCCTTTGAAGTTGCAGAAGGGTGGGCAGCATACCTCTGGAGCCTGTCCTGCTATGTGCCCCTCTAAGACTGAGTGACCATCACTACTCAGGAGGGACAGGCAGTAATGTTTCTGGAATCATAGAAGGAACATGTGACTCAGACCTCCCCCCCCCCAGGTCTTTTCTCCTATCCCCCCAACAAGCCCAAGGTTATAAACAAGTGACTCAGAGGCATGGTTGGGGAGAGCTCCATTACGCCTCCTACCAGTGTCCCAGGGCTAAATTTAACCCACAGCTGCAGCTTTTGGCACTTGGAGAATTCGTTAATCTTGGATGCTGAAGCCGATGTGCAGGTTTGGGGGGGTGGACAGGAGTCCAGAGCAAAGTGGGGATTGAGACTGGGTATCGTGGCTCAACCCCTCAAATCCTCAAATCACAAACTCAAATCAACTCCTCAAATCACAGAAGCTACAGGGGCACCAAGGCCAGGTAGAAACATGGTAAACCTTAAATGGACCAAGGACAATAGGAGAGAGTCCCTGAGCAGTAATCAGACTCTTGGAAATTCCACCATTCAGACAGTACAATTCAGAATGCTGCTAGAATATTAAAAATTTGAAGGTCTAAACATCCCAAAATAGTAGAATCCTAGGAAATTAATTTTCTAGCAGGCTTGACACCTTTGAGTCTACCCTGGAGCATGCTACCCCAGAGTCTCTTGCCCTCAGCAGAGCTGAGCTGAGCCTCTTGGATTCTAGCTCCTCTCCATCCTTGAATGGGAGAGGAAACAGGCCCAACAGAGAAGCACCTACCCTTAGTTTAAAGGAAGGTCCCTAAGCTTGGGCAGAGGAAACGCCTTCCCATTTTGGGTCTCTAATCAGTGATTGCCGAGGACAAAGACATGTTCACCAAGAGGGAAACCCAAACATACTGTAACTAGGAGTATCATGAGATACCGGTCTGTGAGGAAGGCTGGAAGACAGAGGATAAAAGGAGAGGGGCTAGAGTCCCCTTCATGGAAAGCAGCATTTCTAGACTAAGGAATCCAGAGGTAAAACTTCCCTGGATTCTATGCCAGTTCTGGAAAGGCCCAGACACACCCCACCCTCGTTCCATGAGCCCCCATCGCTGACTCAAGGCTGCTCAGGGAGAAAGCCTCTGCCCAGCTGTCCCCTGTGCGTCATGTGCAGGAGGCCAGCGGCTCCTCTTACAGGGTCCGGGCATCCTCTATATATAGCCCAGCGCAGACAGCTGCACAGTCGGTTCACAGCCCCACAGGACAGCAGAGGTGTGCAGGGCAGCCCTCGATACACAGACTTGCTGAGTTCCAGGGAGCCGCACCATGACGCTGGGCTTGGAGCAGGCGGAGGAGCAGCGTCTGTACCAGCAGACGCTCCTGCAGGACGGCCTCAAGGACATGCTGGACCACGGCAAGTTCCTGGACTGCGTAGTGCGCGTGGGCGAGCGCGAGTTCCCGTGCCACCGCCTGGTGCTGGCCGCCTGCAGCCCCTACTTCCGCGCGCGCTTCCTGGCCGAGCCAGATGGCGCAGGAGAGCTACGCCTGGAGGAGGTGTCGCCCGACGTAGTGTCCCAGGTGCTGCATTACCTGTACACATCGGAGATCGCGCTGGACGAGGCAAGCGTGCAGGACCTGTTTGCAGCGGCACATCGATTCCAGATCCCGTCCATCTTCACCATCTGCGTGTCGTTCCTGCAGAAGCGCCTGTGTTTGGCCAATTGTCTGGCTGTTTTCCGTCTCGGCCTTCTGCTGGACTGCGCGCGTCTGGCTGTGGCTGCGCGCGACTTCATCTGCGCGCGCTTCCCGCTGGTGGCGCGCGACAACGACTTCCTGGGACTCTCGGCTGACGAGCTGATCGCCATCATCTCTAGCGACGGCCTCAACGTGGAGAAGGAGGAAGCAGTGTTCGAGGCTGTGATGCGCTGGGCCAGCAGTGGCGATGCCGAGGCGCAGGCCGAGCGCCAGCGCGCGCTGCCCACGGTCTTCGAGAGCGTTCGCTGCCGCCTGCTGCCTCGTGCTTTCCTGGAGAGCCGCGTGGAGCGCCACCCACTTGTGCGCTCCCAGCCCGAACTGCTGCGCAAGGTGCAGATGGTGAAGGATGCACACGAGGGCCGCCTCACTACACTGCGCAAGAAGAAGAAGGAGAAGGGTGAGCAGACCGCTCGGGCCAAAGAGGCCAACCAGGGCACAGAAGACTCCAAGGCTGAGGACGATGAGGAACGAGTGCTGCCCGGAATCCTCAATGACACTCTGCGCTTCGGCATGTTCTTGCAAGATCTCATCTTCATGATCAGCGAGGAGGGCGCTGTGGCGTATGACCCAGCCGCCAACGAGTGCTACTGTGCATCCCTGTCCACCCAAATCCCCAAGAACCATGTCAGTCTGGTGACTAAGGAGAACCAAGTCTTCGTGGCTGGTGGCCTCTTCTACAATGAGGACAACAAGGAGGATCCTATGAGTGCTTACTTCCTGCAGGTGCCTGGCCAGCCTTGGGAGGGAGGGACTAATGCTGGGTTCTAGGAAGGAAGGGCCTGTGTCTACTTGGGGACTGTCATTGGGTCTGGGACCTTTGATTTGCTTGAAGGGGGAAGAGTTACATCCAGTTTTCAAAGAGTTGCATACATCTAGTATCTGTGTTAGGCTCAGTGTACAGCAAGCTGGGGGCTGTGGGGGGGTGGAGGCCCTGGCCCAGCACAGGGGGTTGGGGGAAACATCACACAGAGTGCACCTTGCCTTCTCCTTTCCAGGGGAGGAAACTGAGTCTCAGCAGGGGCTGGGAGACAGGCAAGGCAGTCCAGGTTGAGGATGTGACTGTGGGACCTCAGAGTCAGGGAGAATCTACAGCCTGGCCCTGTGGTTTTGAGCCTTGTTGGCTGGGTGAAATCTGTAGATGTGAAGGGGGAGGGAGTTAGCACTGTTGGTGACCCAGACTGGTGATCCTGTGACAGAGCAGAGACAGGTGAGCTGGTGTAGGCAGCCAGGAGCGGTTAAGTCCACAGGCCTCACAGCTGGAGGAGATGAGGGGCAGCTCTCCCAGGTTGGCTGGGAAAAGTTTCAGAGGTTAAATAGTGTCAAGTGTCCATCCACACAATGTAGCTCCTGGGCAACTCTCCAAAGCGGGCCCCTCGTGTCTATAACCATTGGGTTAGGCAGATACAGAGGATGGGGTGGAAAGTCATAGATTTTAAGGGGGGGGGGGGAGCCTTGAACAGATGGTCACCAAAGATCTAAAGCCACGGGGGAGGGGGGGATGAACCTCCCTCTCAAAGGGAGGAAACTTGGCTGAACTGGGCCAGGAGGGGAGCACAAGAGGCTGGGGGTGGCTGACCCAAGGATACTGCCCGCCCACAGTTTGACCACTTGGACTCTGAGTGGCTGGGGATGCCGCCTCTCCCCTCACCTCGCTGCCTCTTCGGCCTGGGAGAGGCTCTCAATGCCATCTATGTGGTTGGCGGCCGGGAGCTCAAGGACAGCGAAGACAGCCTGGACTCAGTCCTGTGCTACGACAGGCTGTGAGTGGGCAGGGTAGGGCCACCTTGGGAGGACAGGATGGTCTGGGTCAGGGGCCCTAGGGTGGGGCTGGGATCACAGCAGCAGCCAGGAGGCCTGCACAGGTGCACAGCCATTGGGCGAAGACCTGAAAATAATCCTGAGCAGAGTGGCAGATGGGCTGGTTCGAAGACCCGAGAGCTCAGGGGAGGGGCTCCGGGAATGTATTGAATGGGGTCTGCATGTGCATCATGGGTGTGAATGCAGAGAGCCAGACTTGACACAAGCCCGAGCTATGCTTGTTTCTCCAGGTCATTCAAGTGGGGCGAGTCAGACCCACTGCCCTATGCAGTGTACGGTCACACCGTGCTTTCCCACATGGACCTAGTTTATGTCATTGGCGGCAAAGGCAAAGACAGGTGAGGTTCAGCCTGGTGGGGAGGAGGTTCTTTGTGGCTGAGGGGCAGGCAGTTGTCTGGGCCTCTCTCTTCACTCACCCCATCCACCCCACAGGAAATGTCTGAACAAGATGTGTGTCTACGACCCAAAGAAGTTTGAGTGGAAGGAGCTAGCACCCATGCAGACAGCCCGCTCGCTCTTTGGGGCCACGGTCCATGACGGCCGCATCTTTGTGGCTGCAGGGGTGACAGACACAGGGCTTACCAGCTCCACAGAGGTGTACAGCATCGCAGACAACAAGTACGGTCTTTGCCCTGCCCCTCACTCCTCTGTGTCGGTGCACCTGTGCCAGCCCTGTTTGCCCTGCTGAAGGTCACAGGTTCAGGTCCCCATGTTGATTTGGGACATTGGCATAGAAGTAGCCCCTCTCGTTGTCCAAGGCTTTCCTGCAGGAGAATCTGCAGAAGGGGTCCCAGGGTGGGGTCTAGGGTTGAAGGGTTCCTCATCTGGGGACTGCTACCAGGCAATGGTCTGACTCTGACACTGTAGCAATGAGTCAGTTCAGGAAACAGAAACCAGGGGGACCCATCCAGCAAAGATGGTGGTTAGTGAGTGCCCAACACCAAAAGGTGGGGATCCCCAGAAGAAAGGCCATACTCAGAATGGAGGTCTGTGGGTGAAGGGGTGTGGGAAGGATCTGGTATGGGAGAGGTGAAGGGTTAATTAAGGCCAGTGAAATGTCTCCCATGGGTTTAAGCTCCATGCCTCACTGGCTGTCACAGGACAGAAGATTCAGAAATGTCTCAGAGAAAGAGGGGTCTTTTTGTAGCTGTGACAAGGGATGACAGAGTCCTAAATCTGGGGGTCCTAAAGCTAGGAAGAGTCGAGGAGAGGCACTGGAGCTTGACTTCTTAGGAATGGGAGGGCAGGGGAGCTGCATTGTCTGCAGGCATTCTTTGAGCTTAGTGGTAGGTTCAGTGTTGGGCCTAGTTGTGGGTTGATGTTGGGCCTAGTTGTGGATTGGTGTTGGGCCCAGTTGTGGGTTGGTGTTGGGCCCAGTTGTGGGTTGGTGTTGGGCCCAGTTGTGGGTTGGTGTTGGGCCTAGTTGTGGGTCTTTTTTCTCTTAGTGGTGGGTTGGGTGTTGCATGGGAAAGAGGGTGACGTGGATGCTTTTGAGTAAGTCTCGGAGGCCAGTTGTTAGGGAAACCTTTGGCATCAGGCAGCAAATTGAGAGCCCATTCAGGAAATGGAGATTCAGGGTACCTGGGGGTGTGCAGAAGGAGATCCCCATAGCAGAATGCCAGGGACCGAAGACACCAGGAGAACTATCAGGATGTCTAGAAGAGGGACGGGGCGGGGGACAGGGCCATCAGAGGTAATCACAGCCTGAGCCCGAGTCCAGCCACACTGGGGACTGAGCTCACAGGTGTAGTGAGATAGACAGGGGCGAGGTGATAGGAAAGGGGGGGTGGAGGGGGAGGAGTGTGTGGAGGGAATTAAGGTCAAAGGGAAATCGGGAAGCAGGGCTGGGATGACCAGAGCATTGTAGATGATTGAAGGTTAGTGAACTGGAGATTGACCAGAGACAGTTGCAACCTAGAATTCAGATTCCCAAGGGGTGATAGGTGCAGAGATGGTGGAAACAGAGGCTTGCTGAAGCTCTGGACCACTTACTTCTCCCTCCCCCAGGTGGACCTCATTTGAGGCCTTCCCACAGGAACGCAGCTCTCTCAGCCTGGTCAGCCTGACTGGCACTCTTTACGCCCTGGGCGGCTTTGCCACTCTGGAGACGGAGTCTGGAGAGCTGGTCCCCACGGAGCTCAATGACATATGGAGGTGAGCCAGCTCTGAAGGTCTGAGGGGGAGATCCTGAGTAGTCTCAGAGCAAGCTCATCAAGCAGTTCTTCTTCACCCCAGATTCTCACCAATCCATGGGGGGAGAGTGACATGTGGTGGCTTGCCCCACTGCGGAGCACCAGCAGGTCACAGACAGGGCACAGGCCCAGAGTCTGTTCTCCCCATTTTCTGAGGCACTTTGTCTACAAGAGTGAGCCTTGGAGGGGGAGGTAGCTGGATCCAGACTCCAAGAGCTATTTCTCCACACAGTCCCCCTGGTGTGGTCACGTCAGGGGACTTCTTACAGAGAGGAGAAGAAAACTGAGTTGGGGCCTGGAAGTCTTCCAGACAGCAGTGAACTTGGAGGAATGTGAGGACTCAGGAGGTGGCTTTTCCTGGGAGGGAGCTGCTTTAGACTGCAGGGTGTCTTTTCTTAGGGGGTCCATTATGGGGATTCCACTTCTAGGCACATGAAAATCATTTAGAAACAGAGGTACTCGGAGGTGGCCTAGGACACCAGCCACCGCACATTGTGGGGTCCCTGCCTGGTTTCAGTTGATGAGGCTCCCATCCCTGTTCCCACCTTCCCTTCCCTTCAGATTCAACGAGGATGAGAAAAAGTGGGAGGGGGTCCTACGGGAGATTGCCTACGCAGCTGGTGCCACCTTCCTCCCTGTGCGCCTCAACGTGCTTCGCCTGACCAAGATGTGACCAGTGCAGGACCCTCACTGAGCCTTCTTCCTGCCCTGTGGCCTCAGAAAAAGCATCATGGGATCCAGAGAGGAGTTGGGAGAGGCCAGAGCCCTTCTGTTTCCCAGTATGAGTCAGAAAGGCCACTTCAGTCAGGGAAAGGACACTGCTGCCTGCTTCTCAATGTCCCTTTGCAGTCGCCATGTCTTCTCAAGGACTGCAAAGCTGTAGGCGGGCATCCCAGGTTGCATCCTGGCCCTGCCCAGACTGGCAGTGTGTGCCATAGAGTCTCCCAAGGGACTCAGTGCCCATGCCAGTAAGATGGGAGTGTCTCCATCGATGGCACCTTATTGTGCTAACCCAGATCTCCCTTAGGAATCTCAGGAACAATAAAGTGCCTTCTGAGCATCTAGCCCAGATTCTAGAATCAGCTGCCAAAAAAAACCACTTTCCAGAGGGCTGAGGATTAAAGGCATGATTATAGCAGTGTTGGGCTGTCAAGTGGCTGGTCCTGTGCTCACAGGACACCCCATCATGTCTGTGTATGACCCTTCCCTCCAAAGCCTGGAGCCGCCAACCCCCTGCCCAGAGTGGACAAGGAGCCAGGGCTACTATGGTAGAAAAGTCTTTTATTCTATTGGTCAGGCTCCATGGCCTGGGCCTGGGACCCGGAAGCAGCTGAGCAGAGCCCGGTCCTCTGTGCCCACCCCTACTCCAGCTTCTCTCTGTCCTGCCTCTGCTCTTCCTCCAGTGCCAGGGATCTCTCACGCTCCTTTACCAGCTGGACACCACAATAGGTGACAAACAAGACCGCCAGTGTGGTCTGGGGGAAGCCTGTTAGAGAAGGAGCCATGATACCTGAAGCATCCCATCCTAGAGACTCTGCCTCACATCACACACCCCTGCTGAGTCCCTCGGGTGCCAGGGTGCTACCCGTGTGTTAGATAGATCAGAGGTTCTTGTCCTTCGTGTGAGGTTGGGCACATGCTGCATCCTCTCACTCTGCCCCTTACCTGTAAGTATCAGGCGTCGGGCGACCAGCTCTGTGAATTCAAGGCTGTTCAGGCTCACAAGATTGTACATGATGATAGCCCAGAAGTTTATGGCCCCGAAGAGTGCCCGGACCCTCCGAGACATCTGCTCTGATAGCCGGGCCTGCAGTCCAAGAATATGTTGATGAGAGGGCCAGGAAAGAGGGACATGGTCAGTCAGTCATTCAGGCCCAGAGGGATGATAAGAGCTGACTAATGCAGCCACTCAGAGGTCAGGGAGACCCAGGTTCCCACTGTGTGAAACACTGTCCTGGCAAACAAGAGAGGCTTAGGGAGAAAGTTCTGGACCAGGGACCAAGTGTGCCTGGATGTCTCCAGAAAGCACCATGCCACCACTTCCTGTTATCAGGCTGACCCCAGTCAGTCACAGCCTGGAGCCCCCTGCACACCTCCATTTGTGCCAGTGGCCCATGCTCTGCCAGCTTCTGTACCCAGAGCTCAAAGTTGAGACCGAAGCAGTTAAGAACAGACCACAGGTAGACGATGTCACAAGGCCCAAGCCACAGAGTGGTGATGACGAACGTGGCCACAGAGGCAGCCAGCTCTGGGATCACGGTGGAGTGATCCCCGCCAATGTGGTCATACACATACCTGCAGGGAAGATGGGAGAACAACCTTCAGGAGCGTGGGGTGCACAGCGGAGCGGCGCATGGTGGGTCAACCTCTGGACCTCGCATTTTTCCCTGCCCAGCCCCAACCATGGAAGGGAGTGCATGGACTTTCATATCTGCGGCTGGATTTCTCTAGTTCCTAGCTCTGTCCCACCTGGACCCAGGATTTTTCCAAACAGTCTGTGGATGACCCAAGCCTGTGTCTATGGTTCAGTCTCCATACTTAGATAATCATCTGCTACAAGACATCTCACTCCAGAGACTGCTTCTCCTACTTCCTCTCAAGTCAGCGCCCAGCCCCCAGCCCCACCTCAACAGAACATACATCAATGGACAGTTGCTCAGGCTGTAGGCTGTAGTCAGGATTCTCCAACATCCAAGGCACAAGTTCTGTCGGCTCTGCTGGGTCGTGACCCCTGCCCACCTCCTGCACCCCACTGCTGTAGTTCAGGGATCCCTCTCATTACTGCTCAGAGGCCTCTTAGTCCAGTGTTTGCCTTGGACCCCCACTACATTCACCACAAATGCTCATGGGGCTGGAGGGATGTCCCAGCAGTTAAGAGTGTGCATGCTCTTACAGAGGACCTGGGTTTATTTCCCAGAACCCACATCAAGTGGCTCACAACTGTTTGTAACTTCAGTTTCGGGATATTCAACGCTCTCTTCTGGCTTCTGGAGTCATCATCTGCAAGCATGTGGTGCACATACACACATCCAGGCCCACACATGTACACATAGAATAATGAATCTTATTTTAAAGTGTGGCTCAGATCACATAAGTTCACGACTCACCCTTTGATAATAAATGAAGCTCTCTGTGGCGTGAAGACGCTCTGCGGCCACGTGCCTGCCTCCTGCCCTGACTTCGTACGCTACACTCCTCTCCTCATGAGCTGGGACTTCAGACACAATTCACACCTCAGAATGTATGCTTTCCTCTTCCTCTGACCTCACACAAGCCTGACTTCAAACATGTCCTCTTAGAGGCTTGCTCAGACTACAATCCAAAGAAGCTTCCAGCCAGGACCAGCAGCCCTACCCCGTCACACCATCTTCTCTCCTACACTTTCTGCTTTTTACGTGCATGCATGCACGCATGCCTGTGCATGTGCCTGCGTGCGTGCCTGCCTGTGTACGTGTGTTCGTGTGTACTTGTGTGCGTGGGTCTGTGTGTGCGTGCGTCTTCATCTGCTTATGGCCTGCTTTCCTCACGGGAAAGTAAGTTCTGTGAGTTCAGTGTCCTTGCATTGTGTGCTGCATCTGGAGTACCTACCACACAGTGCCTTCACACACAGCGCCTGCCATACTGTCTGCCACACACCAACCTTGTACTCCCAGACCTCATCTCCAAGGCTTTCTTCCCCACCTTACCTCATCCACACCCTCTCAGGACCAAGCCCCGACTTGAAATCTCGCCCCTTCTAAATCCCTACTCTGCCCAGTGAAGCTTCATCTCTCCACGCCCACTGCCCTTATGGTTCTCAAATCTCTACCACCCTCCACAGGCTCCCGGCAGCCACCATCACTACAGACTCTTGCTTCTTCCTGCTCACCTAACCTGGGAGACTCTGGTCACTCCCCACCCCACACCATGGAAATGTTCCCTCTTCAGGTACTGTATCCTAAATGCTCTCCCTCCAGTCCCTCTTGGGCTCTCTCCACTCAGCTTCATCTTCCTGCTTGGAAATGGCTACCACACCCCTGGCCTACTGCATCTCTCGGCTGGCCACCCTTGCCTGCTTCAGCATCTGTGACTAACCTGGTCATCCTCCTCTTCCCCCATTCTCCCTTTCCCCCTCCTGCTGCTTTTGAAGGCCGACTTCTGTCCCCGGGGACCTGCCTCTATTAGTCACCCTCTGTCCCACATCTCCCTCAATGCCCTCACTATGTCCCACTCTTCCTTGAAGCTGCTCTTCTGGCTTCCCATGATCCCCCGCAACACTTCCCAGCAGGTCCTCAGCCCCTCCCCCTGCCCTGCCTCTCCAAGGAAAGTGGAACCTTCCTGCTGCCAGGACTAGCCCTCCTTGGCTTGTGGCAGCACCACTTGGGAGCCTCTGTGCCTGCACACTCTGGTTTCTGGGCTTCATACGGCCATGTGTCCACTCCTGCTGACCACTTTCTTCATGCCTTTCTGCTGGATCCTCCTCAGTTCCTGCCAGCGTCCCTGAGGCCCCATCTCGCTGCCTCTTGGCCCTTCTCACTTCACTTTCCCTCTCAGGACTTGGATTCTCTGAGCCTGGTCCCCTTCGCCCAACTCATAATGCTCGCTAGATGGAGGACCATTAGTCCTCAAGGCTTCTCTGGACTCCAGACTCTCAGTCCTAAATGTTCCCTCAGGTCTCCACTAAGATGTCTCTTGAGTCTCTACAATAAGCCCCCCTAATGTCAACTAGGTTTTCTGTGTGAAAGTGTCCTATCCAGCTTCCCGAGTGGCAGGTAGGAATTTGGGTGCTGCTCTACTCCCTGGATCCCCCTACTAAATGACCTCACACCAAGCTGCCAACTGTGTCTCTACTCCCATCATTTACGGGGCCTCACAAAGTCCAAAGCTGTCTGTCACCCAGACAGCTGGCACAGCCTCCTCACTGCCTCCTGCTTCCTCCGCCCCAGAGCCAATCTCTAAAACAGTCAACAGACTCCCAGCCCATTGGACTGCCTAGAAGGAAGGCAGGTACCATTCTCCAACTCACTTGCAAAGCCAGTCATTGATGCCACGGTCGAAGTGCCTGTGGGGAGAGCATATGAACATGAATCTGCTAGACGCAGAGCCTCTGGTCATGGTCAATGAAGCTGAGGGAAGGGGACCAGCGACAGACCGCCCTTCTCACTCACGTTTCTCCAAAGACGTAGAGTGAAGTAATGCACTTAGGAGGCTGAGGAGGGTCCAGGTGGTCCAGGCGTGCCACAGTGTTGACGACACCAAATAGGACGGCTGCCTTCACCCAGTCATACACCAGGTTTGAATAGGCCAGGCCCGCTGGGGACAGGTGACATCACTGTCTGGGGTTCAGTGCACTGACCACCCCATATGGATGACCAAATTCTGAGCCTTGCCTCTCCCATGGCTCCCTCTCTCCTTGTTTCTGTCCCATCCCCACATCCACGGAGACCCTGCACCTCCCTGGAGGTGTGTGCCAGGCCTCCGTGACCCACGAAAATCAGCCACACCCTCAAGTGCCTCCCGCAGTTTGGAAGAGTAAGGGTTTTGTGTAATGAAGCAAACGTGCGTCCTACACGTTTCTGACTCGGTTCCAAGTCCTAGCGCCCGTGGGTGCTGTGTGCTTGGAAGTATTCCGGTGACGGCCCTGCCTCCACCCTGCACTGGGGACCCACCAAGAGCACTGTCTGGGAGGCGGCTGGCGAACTTGAGATCGCTGGGAATGGTGAGGATGTAGAAGAAGTGGAAGAAGATGTCCACGGCCACGATGGCTACCGCACTGAGTCCCCCCTGGGCCTGGATGCGCCACAGCTCGCCCTCTGGCCTCACTGGCTCCTGGCTCACCTGGAGGGGCAGAGCGCTGTCTGAGAGGGGAACCACAAAAGGCCTGGGGAGAGGAGACACAGCTTCCTGAGGACAGGGTGCTCGTGCTTGGGGAGCTATGTCTAAGACAGCAGGTCAGGAAAAGGAGACCCGGCCATGATCTGCGAGCCCACGGGGTTTCCCCTCACCTGAGCATGGAAGCGGTCAAAGGTCATGATGGGCCCAAAGAAGAAGAAGGGCAAGTAGAAATTGTACTTGAGCAGGTCAGCAAGGGAGTAGCGGCGGTCGGGGTGGGCGCAGCTCTCCAGTGCGAAGCTGGTGCACCGTAGAACTGTGAAGCTGCTGCCCCCGAGGAACAGTACGTCTTGAAGATCAAAGGTGCCTGTTACAAACCCACTCTGGAAGGAGACAGCAAGCCCCCGGCTCACTAGCAGCTCCGTGCTTCTGGGGAAAGCCCCTTCCCAGTTTCCGGTAGGATCTGGGCCCAGCCCTGTCAGGCAACAGTGGTTGGCTTTAGCTCAGCAAAATGACAGCAAGGGATGAGCTGGGGTGCAAATGGCCACCTTACTCAATGGCTTGGAGGGGAGACCTTTGGGGTCTCAAGATTATCCCCTCTACTCCTGCGTACCTGCCAAGAGATCCCTGGGTCCATCTTAAAGGATGCCAGGCTGGCCAGACCAAGGGCAAGGCACAGCCAGCGCTGGCCCAAGAGTGAGGCCACATAGAGGACCATACAGTGGCCAAGCAGCAGCAGCAGGTACCATGGGCCCATTGTGCCCACCACAGCCAGGACTCCATACACAGCGTACATCCAGGAACGGAGCTGTGGACATGAGCAGCCTCAGTTAACCTCTCTGTGAACATGGGAGGAGACCCTGAGATGGATTTCCCAGGGCATTCTGAACAAAGAAGGGGCAGACAGGAGGAGAAGGCCAAGTACCCGAGGCCCAGCTCACCTGGGGGGCCACCATTGTGCAGAGTTTGGCAAACAGCACGTGTCCAGAGAGGGCAAAGACAATGATGTTTCGGAAGTTGGTAAACCACATCACCCACTCGAAGTCAGCCACATCCTGGACAGCCCGAGCAGGAAGAAGTAAGGCAGGTGAGGGCAGTGGAGAGGGAAGAGCCAATCAGAGATCCTGCTCCATGATCTGAGGACAGTGGCTGTAGGTGTCTGCCCTCACTCTGAAGGAGGTGTCCAGGAAGAGGGAACGGATGAAGGTCCCAAAGGACAGGAGGCCTGCTCCTCGAAGCACTGTCTTCCCTGTACTCAGCTCGTTCCTGACATTCTACGCCCCCCTGTCCCCGCCGCCATTGCCTAGTTCTGGAAGGCAGCAACCAGAGGGGCCATCTTGTCCTAAATGAGCTGGAAGGTCCTGAAGTTCAAGGCAGAGCCTTCTTTGCCATATGGCATGAGAACAAAAGTAAGAGAAGAGTCGGGAGGACGTGGGGTGGGGTGTGTCCAGGGGCCAGGGACCTGAGAGGCGTGGGAAACTTACCATCTTCCGGCCCAGGTACTCCCAGCCAGGTCTCACAGACTCCCGGAAGGCCTTCCTGTGGGCCCCATCTGAGAAGAAAATGTGGCCTTGGAGTAAGGGCCTCTTATATGCCTTCCCTGGGCCACCCCACCTAAGTAGGGTGGGGAAGGGAGAGGCTTTCTGGGCTTCAGGGCTCTTAAATGTGTTTGGAACTGTGCCCAAACCAGGAGCCTAGAGAATCCTCAGGGTCTGCAGCCTCCAAGTTTCTGGTCTGTTGGTCAGAACTCTGAGGCTTTCCAGGCTTCTTCCCAGGACCCCCCTGTTACCTTGCGAAGCTTCCAGGAGACCTCGGCCAGCATAAGCCAGGGCACCACTCAGCACCAAGGAGTAGAGGCCGAGCTCAGCTGCTGGTAATGCTGTCTTGATGCCCATGTCCTGGAGAGGACTGAAGGAGAAACATGAACGACGACCCCCAGTCCCAGCCTTGCCTTCCCCCCCCCCCCCCCCCCCCCGGACCCCCCCCAGGGTTGTGAAGCCCTCTGAGGAGACTGGTCCACTCAGCCCCTGGGGACTGTCAGGCACCTCCTTCCTTCCTCTGCAGCTCCCAATCTTGCTTCCTTTGAAGGTTCTCCAAAGTCCAGACTCCACACAGACTATCTTCCTCTCCTTCATACCTCTCTGATGAGCTGACAACTTTGGGACACCAAACTGTTTCTGCAAGACTTCCCCAACCATGGGGTCTTTCCCATGGGAGACTCTGTCTCTAGCCAGGCTGTCAGTTTTCCCATCTCTCAGTGGCCTCCCCTAGCCTCAGAAAGACCTACCCACAAGGTCCCCTGAGATCAGGTGAACCCCCTAGCACCAACTTCCCAGACTCACTCAGCTCCTGGCTCTGCCTGACCCCATTCCTCCGCCAAGCCATGAGTCTGTCTTCTCTCAGGTCCCTGCCTGTGTCCACCCACTGTCCCCCCTGAAGTGCTGTGTAGTCTAAGCTCTTGCTTCAGGCTGGAGGTTGTGTTATTTGAGGCTCCAGAGTGGCCAGAACTGGACCAGGCAGGGCCAGGCAGGAACTGGGAGGACGCTGGCTGCTGTCCAAGGTGCTGACCGGTATCAGGCCCAGGATGTGTCTGGTCTCTCCCTCTGGCTACCCTGCTGGGCCATCCCTGGGGTCTGGGTTAGTACCTAAGCCCCTCCCACCCTCTTTAGCCTGGCCTCCAGTCTTCCAGTGGCCGCCTAGGTTCAGACCTGGAACCGAGGGAAAGAGGAACACAGTGCAGTGCCCTTTTGGAGATGGGTAGGGTCACCCCATCTCCTGCAACCCAAGATTTTCTCCTAGTTGCAGATCTGTCTTCTCCAGCCCTGCAGCCAGGGTAGGAGCCCACTGTTTGCTACACAGATAGAGAGGTGTGCAACGGAAAAGGTCAGGGACCCAGGGAGGCCATCCAGTAAGCTTCTCTAAAGGGCAGGTGCTCCTGGTGAGTCCCAGCTCAGACCAGGCCATTGCTGGCCCCGCTCGCTTGCTTCGGGCCTGGCCCTCCTGAGCAGCCTCTGCACTGTGGCTGGAGGGCTGAGACACCTCTTCATCGGTAGGGTGGGGGAGGGAAGCACAGGATCAGGTTAGTGGAGCAGGAGAGTGAAACCGGAGCGGATGAAGAACGCACAAAATAGCTGTGTCAGCTGCCTCCCACTCGCCCCTTTCCAATTTTAGCTCCCCATGGCCGGTGGAGAGTGTCCCCAGTGAGGCCTCAGCAGGGGGCTGGCTCCCAGCCTGGGGCCCCTCCTGATGGACCCCTGGACCTGTGCTGACTGTGGACCCCGGGTGCCCTTTGTCCAGCACTTGGCTCAGGTGCACCTGGAGTGAAGCCCACTTTGGGGCTCGTGGTCTGGGATGAGGACTCTCGGGTGAGACCCACAGGCCTCAAGGGCTCCAAGAAGGGCTGCACACCCAACTTTCACTGACCTTGAAGAGGCTGCGAGGGACCCTGGCACACTGCCCACCTCAGGGCTCCGGGGTCCTGCGTCCGACCGTGAGTCTGTCCGGCTGGCTGAGCTGTGGGGCTATGGTGGGGTGTGTCCAGCTCTGGGGTCCCCACCCCCTGGAGGCTAGAGCGGTGAGTGGTGACAGCCGGAAGGGGGGGAGGAGGAGGTGGCCTTCCTGGAGTGGAGCAGACAGTTTGTGGAGCAGAGCCGAGTGCTGCAGTACTGTTGGCCACAGGGAGCTCTGGGGAGTGGCAGGGAGACTGTGGGGGTGATGAGAGGGGGGAAGGGGTTTCTGGGGACATATGCTCAGGCAGGGGCACCTGGGCCTCACTTGACCTTCCTCTCCTCAGCCCTGGAAAGCCTGTGCTGCCCTTTGTGCTGTGCCAGGATCTCTTCTTCCAGGAAGCCCTCCAGGGAATCTCTGCAGACTACTAGTCAGCCTTGCTCCCACTGTCTGAGCTCCCACATACTGTATGTGCAGTCTGGCACACCTGGGCTCTGTGAACTCCAGCGGCAGCCTTTACCTGTGACCCCTCAAGGGTGTCCAGGGCAGGCCTATCTAGTTCCCACCCTGAGTCTCCATCCTGACAAGAGCCTGGGCTAGACAGGCACAGGTGTTAGGGGAGGGCTGGCATCTCTGGTAGAATTGGTACTGGCAGGAACAAGAGTGCTGGAGGCTCCAGGGTTCAAGCCTTGTCCCCACAGAGTTGACTGGGGAGGGAGGAGGGTCACATAGGGGTCACCTGGAATGGATGGTGTCCTCTTAATGGCAGGCAAAAAAAAAAAAAAATCCTAATTAAAAATCCGTAAGCAACTGTCGCCCTGCTGGGCAGAGGCCCCAGGAGATCTCCATTCTTGAGTCTTCCTCTAGGATGATATCCCCACAGTAGAGGGGTCTGGATGTGTGGTTCCTCTCGTGCACAAGGGCTTGAGGAAAGGTCCTGGGACCTCCCATCCTAAGCTCAGTTGAGGATGGACAGGGCAGAAGGTATGCCTCCTGTTAAAACCCTGGGAAGTTAGGCCATGAGCTTTCTCCCAGGAATGCAGACTCAGGGGCCCAGAGACACAGTCGGAAGGGCACCACACATACTCTCCTGAGTGCGACTGAGAAACCACAATGCTGGCCTCTGCCCTGAACAGGGTTGGGCAAGGGCTTGCAGTGGAGGGCTGTCTGCCGATGTGACTGGGATCCGGATGCTATAGGAGGCTAGGGTCAAAGGACGAGGGGAGGTTAAGCAAGGTTCTGGCTTTCTGGGCAGGTGCGGTTGACACCAGAGCAGTGTGTTGAGGCACAATTAGCGGTTATCATCGATAGTAAATAATAATAATAGCCAGGACATGTGCAGAGTAACTCTTTTTAATGTCCCCGCAATCCACAAGGACCATCTCCGGCTGGCAGAAAGAAAACTGAGACACAAGGTGGAATAGTTGAGGTCAGCTCCAGAGCCTCTCTCTGGAAGGGTCTGCACCACAGGGTGAGAATTCGGTCTATCCACAAGAGAGTAGGTGAGGCCGCCATGGGCAGGCCATGCACTTGGTGTGTTATGGAGCAGTGTCCTCTAAGATGAGACATTTCTTCCTCAGGGAAGGCAGTTCCTTATGACTAAGGAAGTAGACAACTCAACTCAGAAGCTTCAGCAAGTCCCTGAAACTGACGAGATACACTATGCCCCACTCTCCCCAACTGTAAGGGCTGCTGAGACGCCCTGAGACACCACAAGACACCTGAAAGAGACTCAGGTCAACTGAGCCATCTTGAAGGGACACTCTCCAACCTGCTGAGATGCCTGCAGGTTGTGCAATGTGCTCCAGGCTTCCAGCTTTGTGAGCTGTCCCTGTGCTGGGGTGGGCTTTGATGATACAGCTGTCACTGAGTCATTTCAGGTCCTGTAACCCCTCACTCATATTCTTGTAAGTAACCCCAATAAAGCTCACTGCTTTACCGAGTTGGACTTTGGTCTCCTTTTGGTCAGTTCCCTCTCTGGGGTGAGTAGACATGAGTTTGAGTCTTCCCAGGAGAGGTGCCGCACACACGGTGCCCTCAGGAGGTGCTAAGGCTGAAAGGCTGGAGCCAGCTTTCGGGCCTCTGATTTTCAGTTGTTAACTGGGTTCTCTGTGCTCTTGAGGGATCCAGTGACTCATCCTGTGGGCGCAACTCATCGCTCATAGAGGTGCTAGGGAGCCAGACCCTGAGGCAGGGCCCATTCAACAGTGGCACTCTCCCTGGTGACCCTGACACTGCAGCATACAGGAAGGTGGCCTGTGCAAAGGCAGAGGGGTAGAGACTGGGTGAGCCCCTCCACCTGTGCCAGGGGCTGTAGGGTGGGGCACTGGCCCAACAAACAAGGGACTGGAAGCTGACTGGGCTGAGACCGGCACAGGAATGAGAGCTACTTCCTGGTGCCTCAAGGCTCCACGAGAAACTTATGAAGAGGGAGAGCCCAGGGCTCTTCAGCTCAGCGTTCTGTATGTTGGGCAAATGCGCTGGAGGGGCACAGCAGTGCATGCTGGGTGGTGCCTGGGTATGACAGCTACATGCATGCTATGTAGTGTGGAGTTATGAGGTGAGCTGTATGCATACGGAGACTCAGGAACAGCAGGAGAGACTGCATGTGGCAAAGGCTTGTTGGCATGTGGAGGGGAGCTGTTGGCTCACAGGGGCTTGATGTGAGACAGGCTGTTTGGGATACTCCCACTGGAAGCCACCTTGTCCTGGACTCTCTGGGGATGGGGAAAGGGCCTGGTAACAGTGGACTTTGTTTGGGTCAGCTGGACGTAGCTTGCAACCTTGCCCAGCTGGTACCCGGGGAGCTTGTCTGCCTCACCTCAGCGCCTGGGGATACTGCTCAGCAAGTATTGACTTAAGAGGGAGACTACAAAGACTGAGTATTTACTGAGTTCACTGTGTGCTTTTTGCTGCTGCACACATGTTGAATGTCCTAGCTCAGTGTGTGCTGGGGGAGCTACAGTGAGGGACACTGGGAATCTTGTCACCTCAGCCAGCAGAGGTGGTGGATGGGCCCTGGCATAAAGCCTCACGCAAATTGTTTGTGGTTGCTGGAGGTGTTCTAACTATACTCACTGGCCTTTACGTCCAGCGCCTGCAGGAGCTGGCATGTCAGGACTGCCCATGCAGACAAACCTCTGTAAGATGCCAGCTCACCCCACAGGGTACAAATGGAACCCACTGTGGCATCTGGCAGCAGGACCTCCCACTCTTTCATAGGCACGGATGAAACCAGTCTGCGGACAGAAGTCATCGGCAAAACGTCTTACCCTGTGAATGGCCCTCCGAACAAGGTTTCTAGTGCTGTCCCATTTCACAGATGAAGGTAGATGAGATTGAGGTAGAGAGATTAAATGATCTGCCCAGAACCATGCTACTTTTGAGTGGGATGAAGCTGCATGGCTCTCAGCTAAGGTTCAGGCTGCACAAGCCAGGGCTCCTTCCTCCAGCTGCCCAGGAGAGGGGCCATAGCAGACTTGTATTCCTCTAAGGGAGGCTGGCTGGTCCTTGCCTGCTTCCCCCTCCACAGGTTCTGCTGAGGCCCAGCGCCTGCAACCCACACGCCCAGACTTCTCTCAGGCTCCCCAGTGCCTGCAGAAGGTGTCCATGACTCTGCTTCTTATGGTCACATACTGCCCCTCCCAGCAGAGCCTTCCTGCCCTCTCTGCCTGCTGCTTGCATAAGAAGCCAAGGGAGCACTCATCCTCCCTAAGACTCCTGGGATGGTACTGGGATTGCCACCTCACCCAAATGGCTTCAGCTGCATCTGGCTGTGAGATTCCAGGACTCTCTGGGTGGCCTGAGAATGGGCTGAGCACACAGGGTCTCAGGAAACCCAGGCTTTCCAGAGAGTACTGTCAGTGTCTCATGGGAGGAAATGTGTTGACAGCCACAGACCTGCATGTGTCTACCCCTTTGTCAATGCCTGTATGGTGCTACTTGTGTACCTCTGTTGAGCATGCATGGCTGCTGTGTCTGCTACAGCTATGGGTGACCTTCCCTGGGTCTAGCTATGACTGCTGTAACTGCAGCCAAGGGTTACAGTCACTGAGAGGAGGGTATCCTGGGCTGCTCCTGCAGCACCCTTTAGCTCACCATCATCATGAAGACACACTGCCCATGTATAAAGACCCACTGTCTCACCTGTGCACCTCACGCCCCAGCCCTGCCTGGACTGACTTCTGACTCGAGCACCTATACCTCTGGGAGCAGTTATGGGTGGAGCTGTGTAGCCTTGGGGCCATCCAGGTTTCCCTGGCAGGGGCAGGAACACACTCCACCAGAGCTGTTGTGACTGTGAAAGTAGACTTGTTATTCCAAGCCCAAGGCTCTGCCCTGTGCAGTTAGTACACAGATAGGCTGGGCACAGAAGGATGGCCAGGTGGGTGCTAGGGCCCAATGAAGGGTTACAGGGGAGGTCTAGATGGCTCCAGGTGGATGCTCCATCAGGAAGCACCAAGGGGCTCATCTATGTGTGGAGAGCCCATAGCATCCCAGGGCCCTGGAGAGGCCCTAGGGCAAGGACAATAGCACCTGCTCAAGGAAACACACCAGTCATCCAGAAATGGCTGGCCACCACCCCTGCTCAGGTATCCTCAGCTTGCCTGCTTTGCTAGGATAACAAATCGCTTCTGGGAGGAGCCGAGTGGGTGCTGCCTGAACCTGAAGTGTTGGTCCTCCAGGAGTTGAGCTAACAGCTGTGTTCTACTGCTTGTTGGCTTTCTGCTGCCGTAGCGCCTGCAGGAAGACCCCTTTCACCTGGCCCAGGGTCTGGTGGTACATGCGGAAGTCCTCCTCCTTTCCTCGCAGGGCACTGCCCAGGGCGTCCCTCAGTATTCCGTTCTCTTCCATCTGGATGGCCAGCCTGGACCAGAGGGAGACGGGGCTGAGTGCACTGAGCCAGGCAGCAGGTGTTCTGGGCCCAGGGCCTGGAGAAGAAGCTATGGGGCAGGTTCAGTTCTCTAGATTCCCCACCCCCACCCCCCAGACAAGCACCAAATGGATCTGTCTCTGGATCAGTATTCACAGTACTGATCCAGAAGCCCCCACTCTCAGTAACCTCAACTACCCAGATTCCTAGTTTTGTTTTTTGTTTTGTTTTGTTTTGTTTTGTTTTTGTTTTTGTTTTTGGATGGGATTGTGTGTCCCTAGGCTGGACTCAAGCTCCATCAGCAGCCAAGGGTGGGCTGATTGTCGTGCCACACCACTGCTGAGTGCTGGCATTACAGGTATGCACCACCACGCCCTTGCACACAGCACTGGGGACTGAGCCAGGGCTCTGCGCTTGCTGTGACAGCCCTGGGCTGCACCTGGCCCCTCAGTTCCTCCTTACAGGTAACTGCTGAAGAACGAAAGAGCACAGCCTGGTATTGATAAAGGTTTCCTCAGAACCATGGGTCATTAGGGCACCGTGGAAGCCTCCACAGGCCAGTCCTAGCACGAGCATCCTTCCGGGCAAGTAGAGGTCCTGGGTGCAAGGGAGAGAGACACAGCCCCTCTGCCCAGGAGGCCTCCATACAGGTGTCTCTACCCTTTCCAGAAGGCTGGGCAGGAAGCACCTGGCATTCAGCTCCTCTATCTGGGATTCCAGGGGCATATCGGAGAGTTGAGTGGAGGACGAGTCTTTCTTGGCACTTCCAGTCAAGTTGGGCTTGGTGCTGGCAGCAGGAGGCCCTGTGGAGGAGCAGCAACCATTTTCTGTAGTGAGGTCAGAACTACGCAAGCTCTCACTTCTCTCCCACTACAGGGTGTGGGAATGGGGGCTGCCTCTGCCTAGAAGCCTTCCCTGACTGCTCTCTACATCTCTAACCCAGGCTCTGCCCTCTGCTCTTTGCCCTCTGCCCCAGCCATGGCGTTGCTGCTTGTGCACAGTGGCTCTCATGTGGCCATTCACCTTCACCCCTCATTTCTGTCACTTATATATACCAAGAATAGATAGTGGGACCTTAGGGCTGGCCTGAGAGCTGAACCCAAGCCTAGGCTAACACTGTTTCTGATCCCCCACACTCTGGTTCCCCACTGACTCCATTGAGCACAGCAGCTTTATACTAGGAAGCTATAGGTGATAGGCTTAGAGTCCACAGAGGAAGACAACAAAGCCATTGGTGACCTTGGGTGACAATGGCAAGGCATCATCTATCCTGAGCTAAAATGGCCTCAGGAAACCTCCAGTCTTAGCAGCACTGGCCTTCATCCGTGCTGTGTGGCCTTGGGTAAACCATGGACCTCTCTGAGGTGGCCTCCTTACCTGTAAGACAAGGAGACAGCACTGTTACTGACTAGGGACTTCTGAGCCATTTCCCACTGTATCTCACTGCCCCAGCCCCCTGCCTCCTTCCCGATCCTCTGAACTTGGCTGTGCTTCCACCATGTCCTTGTGCTTACTGGCCCCTGCCCCTGTGTACTTGGCCTCTTCCCTTCCCTCACCTCTGCTCAGGGAGGTGGTTTCACAACCTGACTGTCTCATGAGCTGCCCTGGGACAGGTGAGAGAGCTGGAAGGCTGTGCTCCCCAACAGACAAGTGAGTGGCAGAGGCCACATGGGCCCTTCAGGCATCTTGGACCACAGGACAGAAGCTACCTCGATAAGGAGAGTGACACCCAAGAGAGGAACTTGGGCCTCTCAGCCATGGAAAGTCCATCAGAGTCCTGCTTACAATCTGGCCCAGCAGATCAATTCTGCACAAGACCAGTTTTGATCAGGGTTCCATTAAGCTCTGGCAGCCAGTGCATGGGATGGTGGCTGAGGGCATGCAGCGGGGGGCACTGGTGTTTCATGCTAAGGTTCCTAACATGGCACCCACTGTGACCTGAGTCTCTGGGAGTCATGGTGGGACATGGGGCAAGAAGACCCCACAGCAGAGACACACAGAGCCCCTCACACTTAGAAAAGAGCACAGGCGCCCACCTGCTCCTGAGGCTGTGTTACCTACTGGACCCCTACCTGGCTTGCTCTTCACTTTCTGGGACACCAAGGCCCTGGTTGGCTCCAGGCGCATCTTCTCCAGGTGCTGCTCCAGCAATACAGCTCGCTGGCGCTCCTCCTGCAGCCTGCGCTCCGCTTCCAGCAGCTTGCTGCTGCTCTCCTCCACCCTGGTCATTAGACACAAGTGGCACACCCTGCAGGCAGGTGCCACCATATCCAGTTCTTGGATCCCACAGTGGTGGACATACTATGAAGGTGATAGCTTGCCACACTTGTCTTGATGCTTATGGCACGAACATCAGAACAGTCATTTAAAACTCATATAGTTCCCTCTGAGGCTTGGGATACAGACCTGGCAGGTGTCCCTCCCCTCTGCTCCCAATCCCTGTCCCCAGAGCAACCACCTCTCTGGTGTTTCTGCAACACGTTGCAGACGGCCATGTGCCTAGCTGTGAGGCTTAAACAGGTCTTGGCTTCCTGTCATCATGAATGATAACTGCCTTTTATTTTACTATCCCCTATCAAACTCAGCCATCTCTCCCCTTCTTGACTGAGCTGACACAAAGTGGTATATCTGTTTCCTATTGCTGCTATAACATGCCTACCACAAAAACAGCAAAAATTAATGCGCAAAATTAGCACAAAGTTGCTATCTCATCATGGCTCTCTATAAAGCCAGCAGGCTCCTCGCACCACAGGTTGACATCCAGTGACCTGGGTTTCTATCTAGAGTCCTTGGTGGTGGTGGTGGGGGGAGAAGAACCCCCTTCCAAGATCACTCAGAGCATGGTGGCACCAGGACCGTCTCTCTTCCCTGCCTCCTGATGGCTTCAAAGGGCACACGGCTCCTCCATCCTCAGAGTTGCCTCTGCATCCATCTGACCTGAGAGTTCCCACAGCTCTCATGAATGGCCCCAGATAGGAAAATTCCTCTGCTTTTATGGGCAGAAGTTATCCGGGATGATTTTGTTTTGGGGCCCGTGATGCAGTACAAAGTATTCATAGGCAGAGACACCACAGCCTGCGTTCTACATTGGGATGACTCTGTGATGCATCCTTACTTTGTGATTTCCCTGGACTTTATGAGTGTCATATGCTTCTCACATCTCCACACCTGCTGCAAACCTAAGACCCTGGAAGAGCCTGCTTGGATTATTTCACACTGCAGCCTGTTCCATCCCATGGGCCTTGCTGTGGCTCCATAAAGCACTTTGGATTTCTGTGACACTAAACACTCAGAAGGCCAGGAATCTGAGATCCATTCTGAGCAAAAGGTTACAGGAACAGGTGCAGATCAAAGTTGCAGCCTGAAGTCTATAGCAGACGTCGGGGAATGAGTGATCTTCTGTGTCGGTTAGGGGGGAACGAGGAATTGAAAGGACCAGAAACTTGAAAAGAATCCAATTACTAACCAAAGCCACACATTAGCCTGCTGGCTTAGGTAGCCAGCAGCCGCAAGGTATACGCTACCAAAAGCTGCACATTAGCCGGCTGGCTTAGCCAGTCAGCAGCCTCGAGGTACACTCTATCTTCTTTTTTATTTTGTCCATAATATTTTAATACTTCACTTTTAAATACTGGTTTTAATTTTGTGATTGAAATATGGAAGATCCATCTTTTATATATTTTTTAAAATCATCACCAGAATCATACAGCTATTACAGTTACACTCTACACACTCCTGAGGTACTTTTAAATGATTATGTTTTGAGTCTGTAGATGAACAACGACAATAATCCAAACACATCGTCTGTACAGCCTGGACTGAATACTGGTCAAGTGTCTGATCGGACAAACAACTGATTGCTTAACGATAACCAGCACAATTTCACAAGTGAACCAGCTCAGCCCAGCTAACTGCCACTGAGATTGTACAGGCGGTAAAGTAGTCACGAGAACGAACAGGCAAGAACCGTGTCTCCTTCATCTCACTTCGCCTCCACACACCTCTCTTAGGTCCCCCCTCTTCCCTTTGCTGCTCCCCCTGCAGCAGCACCAAATCAAGTTTCTCCACCTCAAATATGGAGTCCTCAGTTCCAAGAGGAGCACTGTGCTCTCTCATCATGCTCACTCACAAGCAGGGACAAATCCCCACATCACCAGTATTTTTCAGGTGTCTAACATCACAGAACGACTCGGGGGAATGAGGTAAAGGGGCTTTGTTTTGGGGGTGTGGGATGGGGGCTTGGGCTAAGGTAAATACCCAGGTATGAAGAGACATAATAAATATTCAACAGGTATGTGCTATCTTTAAAAGTAGATGCACACACACAAACTCAAGGCCGAATGGAAGGGCAGGCCTGTGCTCGTGCCATCACAGTTGAGCTGAGCTGCCCAGGCACATGGGGACATGGGCATTTAGAAAGCCTCCTGCGATTAGTGATGGCCTTACCGGCTCTGCAGGACACTCTATCAGTACCAACGTGTCCACTCTGTAGGACACAGGGTCAGTGAAACAATCATGAGGAAGCAGGCAGCACAATGTCACCTTGATGGCAGGAAGGCAAGTACATGGAGTAGTGATGATACATGAGGCTGAGACCCATGCCCCAAACCCACTGTCCCTCAAAGCCTACGATGCAGACTCACATGCTTCCTGCCAGGACTATGTGGAGAGAGGGAGTGTGTGTCCTGCCTGTTCACAGCTTTCTGGGCCCTACAGTCATCTAGAGTGACCTTCACTTGGCTTTCCTGTCACAGAAGCATCACGGAAGAATGGGGAAGATGCCATGAAGACTACTGTATTCATGTAAGGAAAATGGTAGCATCGGGTGACAGGAGGACCTACTGTGAATGGAGACTGTCCATGGCTGCTACCACAATCCCCAGAGAGGAGCCCACATGAAGACCCACAGTGAGCCCAGGGCTGGCAGAGCCACAGTGGAGCAGCAAAGTGCAGCACCAGAACAGGAAGCATAGGTGAGGTTCAGGCTGAAGACGAGCAAAGGCAGCCTGCCCTCCTGACTGGAGGAGAAACAGGAATGCCCCAGGGGTCTCAGTAAAAGTTATGAACTTGCCCTTCTCAACAGATGTGATAGTCCTGAATGTAACAAAACCCGCGGTCTTAAAGATAAAGGAAGGAACTGCTCTGGAATCAGGAGCAAGAGTCTACAAGGAAGGGTAGTCATGAGTGAACTTATGAATGACAGGCAAGCAGGGTCCAAGGATTCTTTACACAAGTAATGACAGTTCAGAAACCAGAAGGGAGTCAAAGCCTCCTGGAGAAACTGCAAAGCAAACTCTCTGTACTAATGGGAGACCAGAGATGCTTAGGTCTGCCACTCATTGAGTGATTATGTGTGTGTGCGCACATGTGCATGCCTGTGAGTGTGTGTGTATGTACGGTTGTGCATTCAGGTGTGCATGTGTGCATACATATGAGTGTGGGGGGGGTGTGGGCATGTATGTCTGTCAGGGGACAATCCTGAGCCTTCACTGCTTAACCATCTCTCAAGCCCAAAGAGTTTCTTATGACTTCATGAGTCACCACAGACTTGCTGTCTTCAAACAATACAAGAATTCCAGGAAAAGAAAGGAATGTCTGCAATGTAACAGCAACAGGATTCAAGACAACCTCATTAAAAAGTAGGCAAAAAGTACCATCCTTCATAGAAGATATGAGTTACTCTTGGCACATGAAAGAAACGTTCAGTATCTGTTAGCACTAGGGAAACCGAGGTCACACTGAGGTAACTTCAGACCCACTAGGACGGCTACATATGGGAACAAAACAAAACAACCTCGGGGCCTCTGGAGACTAGGCACCATCAGCATCAGTGCTGTCTGGAAGGCTGTGAAGGCACCATCAGCATCAGTGCTGTCTGGAAGGCTGTGAGGGATGGCGGTGAGATCCTCTCTGTGGTGGATAAACGCACAGGTACAAGTCACAGCTATTCACAACCCTCCAAGTTCCTAGAGGCTGGGTGTAGCTGTCTAACAAGCCCAGGACCCGGGGTTCATCCTAGCACATAGAAAAAAATAAAACAAAATTCATGCTAATCACAGCACTCAGGAGGCAGGGAGGGGGAGCCCTATGAATCTGAGGACAGCATAGTCTACACAGCAAGCTCAAGACTAGCCAGGGCTGCATAGTAAGGCCCTGTCTCAAAAACAAATAAACAGAGGACAGAAATAAACACAAAGTATCTGAAAACTAGAAAACAGTAAATCAGACAGAGGGATGTAAAGTAAATTAGGGAAATCATGAGATCAACTCTACAACTGAAGAGAACCCATCTCGATGAGGAGGGATGACCCATGGGGTATCAGAAAGCGAAATAGGCAGACATTATGCATAATGTATGGTGCAACTTAAATATTTATGACAAATTAAAAATTTAAAAGCAAACAAATCCAAGGCTGCTGTCACTCTGCTGGTGAGCGAAACAGGAATGTGAGCTGACTCACGTGGGGGAAGGAAGGGCTTTCGTTTCTGCTTTGCTTTGCTCTTTCAGGAATGTGCACTTTCTGCTTAACCGTGGATTCCATTTACACTCGGGGACTTAAGAAACCAATAGCTGGCATCACAGAAGATGGGGAAGGATGATGTGAGCTTCCACAGTGTAAGTGTGTGTGTGTGTGTGTGTGTGTGTG
>JADRCH010000127.1:2215448-2248951 GCA_019843965.1 Rhynchomys soricoides | reverse complement strand
AGCGTGCATGTCATGTCAATGTGTGTGGAGGGGCTTCTGTACACGTTGATGTGTGCTTAGCCCCTGGAGAGACTACAGGCCGACCTTGTTCCCAGCCTTATGCACCATCCACATATTTTTCAGGGCAGGGTCTCTCACTGGCCTGGAAGGGACCAAGTAGACTCAGTTTCCCTCAAGCATCCATCTCCTCTGAGCTCTGGTGAACAGAATGGGGATGACTTGGAAAGAACCAAGTAAGCTTTGCCTTAATTAGAAAGGTGAGCGAGCGACAAAGGATGCCACTGGGGCCCAGGAGTAAGAGGGCCAGCCTCACCTATCTAGAGAGGCCCCCTTGGGCTGCAAAAAGAGAGACAAACAAAACAAAAACCAGATTTTAAACACCAGCAGCATAGACAAAATACAGTTAATAAAATAGGTTTTCATTCAAGAGAAAGGCACCATAAAATATTAGCCCAGAGAGCTGACATTTCTTTCTATGGTGGCACTGACTGGAGTGTACACAGGGGGAGGGAGGAGGAAGTGAACTGGGACTTGAATGCTCACTTGCAGGAAGAGAAACATCAGAACAGTAACAGACAGAGTGAGAACCCAGAGCTGATGAGGGATGGATGGGAGCCACTGAGTGGCTGAGGGAGCTTAATGCTAAACCGCAAGACATCACTAAGAAGAGTTCTGGCCTGCCACAGAGAAAGGGGTAAAACTCGACTCATCCTGAAGAGGTGAGAAAAGGCAGCAAATAGGGAAGGCCGAGACACAGAAAATGCCCAATTCTGGGGGACTGGGGGCATGAGGCAAAGACAGGAGGGCCATGAGTTCAAGGCCAGTCTGAGCTACATTTGAGCTGTTATCGCAAAACAAAACATGACACCAAAGCCAAGGACATTCTTTTAAAAGGAGACATGACATTTGCCATGGGAGACAGCCCCTCTCACTCTAAGCAAAGAGAGAAATAACTCAGCAGGTAAAGCCATTGTTGCCAGCCTTACAATCCCAGTCCTGTCTCCAGAATCCCCCCCCACACACATGCACAGGCACAGGCACACACACACACACACACAATTAAATAGATAAAAAAACTAAAACTTTTTTTAAAGGAGAGAAATGGATAAAAATCTAAGAAATAACTTATTTCTCAGACACTGGACCCAGGTCTGAAGAGAGGGGAAGCAGCAGAGGTGGACTCACCCAGCTTTCCACAGCATATGTCCGTCAGGGTCCTCCCTGCCTACACCCTGGGTTTCGGGGGATCCCAGCTGAGCATGCAACTTCTCCAGGATAACAGAGGCTGGGGACTAAGTGGCAACAGGCTGAGGTAGCCAGAAGCTGTGGGGAGCACAGAAGAGACAGGGAGCTACACAGAGGAAGCCCAGGCACTGCAAGAAAGGGCCATGTGGAAGGGCCTGGCTGCAGGGTAATGCTTGGGGGTCTCTTTTGCTGATGCCCAGGAAGTAAAGACAACATAACTTGGCTGATGGGTCTGAGGACAGTCTCACAAAGCCCCTAACCGGCACAGGGTATCAGAATGAACCTGAGGGCTCCTAGCAGCTGGCAGAAGTGTATGTGACTCAGAGACTACCCGCCTTATACATGTCCTGGTTGATTTCCTGTCTCACCCTAGGCCCAGTCCTGTGAGGAAGGCCCTAGGAAATCCTACTTCAGGTGGATGGAAGGCAATGGAGGCTGTGAGGTGTGAGTCACCCTGCCCCATTTATGACAGACAAGACCATGGGCGTGCCAGTAGCTGATGAGCCGACATCATGTGGAGCAGTTCTTAGTGAGGTACAGGATTTCAAAAGGACCAACCATGTGCTCAAATCCCCTCCAATCACAGACATAACTTAGGAGAATGGAGGCCAAAGCCCAGGGGGAGGGCATGGCTGCCTTTTGACATGAATGCAATCATACAGAGATTAGGTTTTCTGTACCTGAGGCCCTGCGTGTGCAGCCTTTTCCTGTTTAGGTGACAGTCACCCTGGCACCCTTGGTAGCAATGCCCTGTTTTTCCTTCGGTAAGCCCCCTCCCCCAATTCTGTGAGCACCTGGAGCTTCCTCCAGTATGGGGGTAGTCAAGGAGCTGAAACTCTCACAAGGACAGAAACCTTGGGCTCTTGCTACCGAGACTGCTGCACTTGCTTGGGCCTCTCAGTTCTTCCGCATTTTCCACCACTTTCTAGGTCTCCCTTCTACTTAGGCAGAACTGGTTTCTATTATCTGTCATCAAAGAGCCCTGACTGACACATGACACTGCTGTGAGGACAGAAGCTTGCTGGTGTTTTTTGTATTCCTCAGGATGGAGGTCACATGGCTGGCCCACATGTTGGCCTGGGTACCTGCAGTTCTTGCCAGCTGGGTCACTTGCGAAGGGGCACTGATTGAGTGAGTGGACTCTATCAGCAACCCTCTGGAGGCAGCTGGTCCTTCAGGGCATCTCAGCTGCACACCCCTTACTGCCTCTCAGAAACCCCAGTTCCTTACCTCAGCTACCCTCCTGCTCCTAGCAACTGCTAGCATCAGGCTAGGCAGTATCTTTTCCCGCATGAAACTCTTTGGTAGCTCTGGGAGGATGGTTACACTCGACAGAGCTTGAATTTGCCTGACTGTGCAGGGCTGCCCCTGAGAACAATTCCTACCCAGATGACCGAACCCACAGCTGTGGGCCTTGGAGGGGCCTTTGAGTTGTGATTGTGAGGGAGCCCAGTCCCCACCCGCAGGCTGAGGAGAGATGGTTAGGGGCCCTGTGTTACCGCTTCTGCAGCACAGTGACAAACTCATTGAGCCGGTCCCGCTCCACCTCAGCAGCCTGCCAAAGTGCCTTCATTTCGGCAGCTTGTGCCTGCCAGCCTTTTTGTTCTTGGGAGTCCGAGAACCTGGGGCCAGAGCGGGGGGCAGAGGACAGAGGTCATGTGAAGTTCAAAGACATACACATCCCATACAACAGCAGGGGGACTGGGAAATTCAGAGGTTCTGAGGTGACCAGAGGGGAGGAAACCCCAGCCACCATGCCTGGGTCTGTCTATCAGGATGTGGCTTCTAGGGTCTGGTTCCCTGCCAGAGACAAGTGGCTTCCCTTGGCTGATGGTCCCTGAGCTATTCAGTGTCTGGCCTGAAGTGTCACAGGTACTTCCTGGGAGATATAGCCCAGTGGTAGGCCACCTTGCTTTACAGCCATATGGTAAACCTCAAGTGAGAGCAGGCCCACTGGAGGCTTGGTCTGGATCCTGAGCTGACCTGCATGAGGGGAGGGGTGAGTGACAGCAGGATCTCCAGTGGACAGTGGATAGAACTCAGGCAAGACAAGCCATCCTTTGTCTATGAGCCCACAAGAAGAACAAAGGGAGCATTTAAGCCCTAAGTCTGGTTATATCCACAAAGAAGGGGCTGGAGAGCTGAGGGGATATCAGTGACCTAGTGTGGGGACCCACATGATGTGGAGTGCTCCGTCTGGAGAGGGACTCTCAGTGGGTAAGAAAAGGCTGTAGAAGGTGGGGCCAGGACAGGAACCTTGCACTGACTCCCCAGCCTGGCAGTCAGGCCAACCTCTGACTTTGAAGCTGTTTACTCTATCAGGTGCCCCACCCCCAGCCTCTCTGGCCTTATATAACCCTGGAGGCAGGCTGGAACTTTGCCTCCACCCTTGTAATGCCTGAGGAGGCTTTGAGAGCTAAGGGATTCAGTATTCCTACCTGGGTGAGGTCCCATGGGGACTAGGCAGGGATGGTCTCGTCAGAGCAGATTCTACAAGTGTATGGCCCAGGCTGGTCACAGAGCTGTGTGGAGGTAGAAGGGACATACAGGGGAGGAGTGGGCACACCGGGCCTCACAGTGGACAGGAACCAAGGAAGCTCATGGTTTCCCCGTGGATTGGCTACCCTTCCTTGATCAAGATAAAACAGAACCCCAAGCAGTCCACAGCAGTGAGTCTGAGAGACTTGGTGGTAAGTGTGCTCTGAGGCTGCAAAGGGGCCATGAGCAGGTGTTTCAAGTGACAACAACCATGCTGACAACTCCTTCCTGCCATGAAGAGCTAATAGACTAGGGGAAGGTTTCAAATAGAACAGCAGCAGGACAGCCATCTTGAAACAGTGTATGTGGTGGGTGCATGTGTGTGGTGTGTGGTGTGTGAATGTGTCTGTGTGGCATGTGTGTATGGTTTGTAGTGTGTGTGGTATGTGTGTGGTGTGTAGATATGTGTGTGGTGTGTGTCTGTGTGTCTGTGGTGTGTGTATATGTGGGGTGTGCGTGCATGTGTGTGGTGTATATATGTGTGGTGTGTGTGTGCATGTGTGTAGTGTGTGTTTATGTGTGTGGTATGTGAATGTGTGTGGGGTGTGTGCATGTGTGTGGGGTGTGTGTGTGGTATCTTCATTTTGTGTTGTGTATATGTATGTGTTGTGTGTACATGTGGTGTGTGTGTGTGGTACATGTGTGTGGTACATGTGGTGTTTGCATGTGTGTGGTGTGTGTATGTGGTATGTATGTGTGTATGCATGTATGTGTGTGGTATATGTGTGATGTGTGTGCATGTGTTCAGGCAGGAGGATCAGGAGCTCAAGAGTCCTTCTTAGCTACGCCTCAAATTTAAGGCAAGCCCGGGACACTTGTGTGGACAAACAAAAAGGCCAGAGATAATGGAACATGACTTTGATCCCAGCACTTGGGAAATAGAGGCAGGAGGATCTCTGTGAGTTCAAGGCCAGCCAGGGTTACACAGAGAGATCCTGTCTCAAAATAAATAAAATAAAGCACAACAAAATTTCACTCAGGGGCTTTCCAGAAAAGCAAGTAGGGATATTTTCTCTCTGGATAGTGCCTAGGTCCTCACAATCCCTCCCTCCATCCTGTGTTTTCCTTACCGGGAAGATCCGAGTCTGCCAACATGATCACCCGCTGAGGCTGGAGAGTTGGTTATCGGGGTCTGGTCCTCAGGGAACCTGGCATCGGTGGGGCTGGCTCCCTCACCCCCTCCTTTACCATGAAGATACTGCAGGGAACAGATGTGGGTTGGATGTCAGAGCATGGGTGCAGAGGCCAGGGGAAGGCCACAGGGTGCCTTGGCTAGTTTCCAGCTCCTGGAATTTGAAAGAAGCCTCTCTTCAGGGTGAATGCTGGCCTGGGCAGCAAAGACACAGCTTGCATAACAAAGACATCACACAATGCCTCTGTTCAGAAGAAGGCTGCAGAGAGAGACCAGTGCAGGCCAGGGCCACAGGGAGATATGGGGACAGTGCAGGCCAGTGCCACAGAGAGGTAGGAGCTGACATCTGTGAGGGCCCAATTTCCTAGGTACCCCCCCCCCACACACACACACGGTGTGACTAGAGGTCAGTGTAACCATCAGAGCTAACACCTTAACATCAGATGCCTGCAGGGCCAGTGGCTGTGTGAAACGGGGCTCCCCAAACTCCTGTTAGTCCCTCCCTCTCTTGGGTATCAGAAGATCCTTAGCAGGAGGTTAGGCCATCATCAAAGGACAGCAATGAGTATGGCGTCTAACAGCTTGGCATGGACTGTCCCCAGGAATTCTGAGAAAACCAGAATGTGCAACTGCACCGAGTGAGTGGAGCACGGCCCTGCTGGCTGGCAACCTTGAGGTAGAATCTGTCCTCTTGAGCAAGGTGCTGATGCCAGAGTGCTCCATGCACTCCTCCCCAGGATACTAGGGCTGAAGACTGCAAGGCCGTGTCCCCCAACTGCCTCATGCCCAGACCTCTCCCCGAGCCGGTCCTGTGGCCCCAGGATACCCTGGACACAGCAGACCAGTCAGTGCCAGCCTAAGCTGGAAGAGGCCAGGGGCTCTCAAAGGAAACACAGGGCAAGGTGGTTGTAATACATCACCACCAGGATAGGTCTAAAGAGAGAAGGTTTTGCTGTCCCTGGGAGCACCCTGTAGGAGGAATCCCTAAAGGCACCTGACTGTAAGCAGCCTTGAGCAGGCTCGCAAGTCCCACCCTAGACACTGGAGTGTGTGGCCCTGCAGTAGGCACCAAGGTCCTGTACGTAGCCTGTGCCTTTTGAGGGGAGTTCAGGGGAAAACATGGCACATGCGTGAGATTAGATTAGCTTGGGGAGACCTGGAAGCTAAGAGAGGCCCAGGACCCAGCAAGGGGCTTCCTGGAAGTGCTCATGGCCATCTGCATCTTAAGAGGGAGGAAGGGGACGGTGGGTGTGGGTGCGCAGGGCCATTTAAGGGAGAGCTGACAGCACAGGAAGGGAAGGTCAATGGGAAGACTCAGGAGAGATGGCAAGAGCTGTAACTTATGCCAGGATCTGAATGAAATGTGGTCAGGGAGAATGCTCAAGTGCAAAGGTCTAAGCGGGGACTGGGGGAGGGTGGCAACAGAAACCAAGGATTATGAAAAAGCCAGATGGAAATGTTATTTTGTAAGCTAATTAAAAATTAAATTAAAAATGCTGCATGAGTGGATAACATGGCTACCAGAGTCCACAGGCCACACACAGAAACTGCACTGTTATCAGCAATTGCTCCTGGCTGTCTACCATAATTAACTGGTGTGATCCTACTGATGAAGACACCACACACTTTGGTTACCAGACACAGAGAAATCACACAGCTGGAGAAAAGCTGGGAGTATCCACTCTGCTGGCTGGCTTTCATGGTGTCAGAAGGTGATATGGAGAACAGTCATCAAAGGTCATACCTAGTTGTGATCCCTGTAAGATAGGACAGCAGCCTGACAGACAAGGTGCACCCCTGGTGCGACAGTGGACGACTCATCTCGGGGAGCCAACAGCTTTCTGGATGGATCTGAGGCCTGCTCCACAGCCTACAATTTGTGCTGATACAGTAAACATGGGCGAAGCCTAGTGCTGGGGAGGTCACAGGCCACAGGGAGGGATCTTTTGTTGCTGTTTTGATACCTGGTATCAAGCCACCTCCTTACTGTGTTATACCCATAGGTTAGCCTTGGTCAGAGAAGCTTCTGCTTGTGTGGGTGACGGTTACACAGTTACAGGGACTTATAACTGGTCAGAGTGCTGAGAATAAGTGACCAGGTGCTCAAGGGACAGAGGAGCAAATGGAGGATGGAAGGGGAGCTATGGAACACTGCCTTCTAGACACGGCATGGCTGTGGTATGTGCCTTAGCAGCTGTGGCTACCTAGACAAGGCCCCCACAAAAGTGGGGCCTGCTAACATTCCAGCATGGGGAGGGGCGGGGCTCATAAGACTACACTCCTCGGAGGAACTCCTGACAGCCAATGGGTGCTGGGGCACCCACTTTCTTCATGGTGCACCCAACTGCTGAGTTGTCCGTGCTCCAGTTACTAACCCTTAATTAAAGTCAGATTAAACTCAGTCACACACACACACACACACACACAGAGATAGAGAGAGAGAGAGAAGCAAGAGGAGAACCTGTGAGGAAGGAGGAGTCAAAGGGGATAAGGGGGGGCGGTTGGGAGGGTGGGAGAGGTGAGATTGGGTAACGGGGTGTGAAACTGACCCAGATACCATGTATACGGGTATGACATTGTCAGATTTTAAATGTTTTAATAAAAGAAAGTGTGGCCATCCTACTGACTGCAGCGTGACCACAATGGCTGGAGCAACAGCTACCGCATTGGATCATCAAGATGAGGGCCACAACTGCAGATAGGAAAGGGTCAGCTGGTAGGAGTCTGGATCCTCTTGACCTTGGTAAAGCTGACAGGACAGGGTGACAAGGGTGACAGGAAGCCAGGTAGCTTCTAAGCTGAGCAAGGACATGATCAGGTTTGTGCTTTAGACAAGATCAGTCCTGCTCAGGGTGGTGTGGCCGTAGATGGGCTTGTGCTACAGGAAGGGAAAGTGTGTGCGATTAGAAGGAAGGCTGCTGGAAGCAGCTGGTCCACAAGGAGCCAGGGTGAGGCAGACTGGCCAGTGCTGAAGTGACTGTGGAGAGTGGAAGGGCTGTGTGGGCAGTGACACGCTGGCCGGGGCACCCAGCTCACCTGCACACTGAGTTGCCCAATCTCCAGCTCCAGCTGCCGCACCTTGGCCTCACGATCAGCCACCATGGCCCGCAGCTGGGCCACAAGGCTGCTGCTTTGTTGGGCCTCACTGTTGATCTTCTGGTCCAGGTGCTGCTGAGACATGCGTCTTGATTCCTCCTGCACACTCAGGCTGCCCAGAATGTCCTGCAGCTGCTTTAGCTGGTCCTGAGGGCCAAGCCAGAGGGCAGGTAGACTAAGTTTGGGCTGCTTAGGGCAGGGAAGGATAGGGATGGTTGACCTCCCCTGGAACCATCCAACTGTGCCCACACCAAGAAGATTTTAGCAGGAGACATTAGCTATCCCTCTGAGAACCAGGAATACCTTCCCTGAGGGATGCAAGGCTCAACTCTGATCCCTTCTGGTCTCAGATCCCTTCCTGGGAAATTGGGGCCAAGAAGGCTGTTATGGGAAAAGGTACCAGAAGGAGCTCAGTGGTGGGTGCCTAGTTGGTGGGTAGACATGTGAATCCAAAGGCCTGAACCAGTGCCTGGACCCAGTCCATCTCACAGGGGTCTGTCAGCACCTAACTTGAGGCCCAGTCCCTTGAACTTGTCCCCAGAGAGACTCTAAGGACAGAGGCTTTCTGCTTTGGGGCAAAAAGGAAGGACATTGTGACCTGGGACAGGAGAAGGCAGCTGTTTTTACCTCGGGAGAACACGGAGGTTCAACACACTCGAAGCACAGACCCATCAAGGAGGTGTCCACAGAGGCAGGCCTGCCCTGCAGTCGGCTTGCTCCCCAATCTCACCCACATCTCCTCAGGGGTCCCAATGCCAAGGGGACCGGGATCATAGCTATCTCCCTTAGGCTCTCCCGCCCTACATACCATAAGGGCATCGATCAGCTCATCGTCATGCCTGCCCTTCTGCACCAGGGTGGTCATCTGGCTCCTGAGGGTCTTCACCTCGCTGGACAGCACCTTGTTGCGAGACCGCATGCCCTCAGACTTCTTTTTCACCTCCTCCAGCTCTGTCTGGAGGGTGTCCCGCTCGCTGGCCAGTTTCTGTCATTAGAAAATGAGAGCTGAGGGCCAGCCCATGCTCATAGCCCAGGGTGCCCTGGATCCCACTCTCTGGGGAGACTCAGGGTTGGGGGAGCAGCTGTTAAAGGGCACAGGAGGTAGTGATGGAGCCAGGGCCCTGACCTCAGGCAGGCTAAGCTCCCCGATTTCCTGACAGGCACTCGGTAGACAGCTCTACTCGATGGGGTGGGATGGGACAAGGTGGGACAGGATGGGTTGGGTAGGCAGCATAGCATCCCTTCTGCTTTACAACATGAACATCAGGACTGGCAAGATGGCTCAGCAGATAGAGACCTGAGCTTGATCTCTGGGACCTACACAGGAGTGGAAAATTACTCCTGCAATTAACTTCTGGCCCCTACACACACACACACACACACACACACACAGTGAGAGAGAGAGAGAGAGAGAGAGAGAGAGAGAGAGAGAGAGAGAGAGAGAGAGCGCACATAACTAGAACTGGCTGCACTGCTCATTAAACCCATTCTTAAAACTAAATGGCCGTGTCCACCTAACTTGTGTCTTGTTCACTGTTCCTAATAGAAACAGTGCTGTTGGGGCTGACAACTGGCTTCTTCCCATTTAAAACCACTCACTGAGGGATCACTCAGTAAGCACAGCCAGCAGGCTTCTGTGACATCCCCACTGTGTGTGGATGCAGATCCCCTCTGCATTGTGCACCTGGCTCTAACCACAATAAGCTACAAGCTCATATGCTGCACACATTTTCAGACCCTCTTGTGCCTTTCTTCATTCTTATATCTCCTGTGGGTCTACTATGTGTCTGGGATTGTGACATGCTTGGGTAAAGGAGTGACACCCAAGCAGAGTACAGACTGCTGCCTACTGCGATGTGGGGGAGGGGACACAACAGAATACAGTCTGAGGAGGGCTTCCTAAAAAGGTGACAACTGAGGGCACTTGGGAGCTGCTGAGATGAGCAAAAGTCTCGTGTGCTAGAGGTCAAGAGGGGATGATCAGAGGCAAGGGCAGAGCGGCAGACCAGTCACTGACTCAGACATTCCTTCTATCACCTTCTCATGGAGAGCGTGGAGTCGGCAGTCTTCATGCACATCTTTCCCACATCTCCCTTTCCTGTCCATCCGTCTGTCTGTCCATCTGTCTCAGTCATCCCAGACTGCCCTTGTTAATTCTCTACCTTGGTGTTTGTCCTTGGTCATATCTCAAGGATTGTCAACTCTGCTTTTCGAATCTCTCAGCCCCCTCCCCCCCAAACCATGTCACTTGTCCTAAGATCAGGAACCATGTCGCTTCACGGTTAAGCACCTTGGTGATCAGGCTGCTATACAAGGTGCAGGAGGTTGCAGGAGGCCATGATGAGGCTCCTGACACCCCTGGCCTGGAGCTTGGCAGATGCGCTTACAGATGAAGTCTCCCAGTGGGCAGGTATGGAAGGCCTCACTGTTGGAAGCCTGTGTCAGGTGCTGAGGGCCAGAGACAGCTGCCACTCACTCCCAGTGAGCAGCAAGGCACACCTGAAGTACTGACCCGCCCCCTCTGTTCACAGCCTTGGGGCACTTCCTTTAGGTTTCACTTTTGGCGGTGTGATCCCATGTGAGGGTTCACCATCACTGTCAAGGTGTCTGAATTTGGAGTCACCTAGAAGACACACTCCTGGGCATGCCCCAGAGTATTTCCAGAGGAGAAAATACCCACTCTGGTGGGTAGCACATCCCACTGGCGAGGTACCAGACTGAATACAAAGGACAAAGGAAGCCAGCCACTCACTGGCATCCATCTTTCTCGGGTTCCCATTCCCACTCTGCTTTCCCTCCCCGACAACGGTGAGCTGAGACCGACCCTCCCTTCCTCAAGTCAGTTTTTTCTTGTGTTTTATCACAGCAGGGACAATGACCAAGATACCCACATATTTTCTTTACAGGAAGTTTTACACATAGCTCCTCTCAAACTGCCATAGCTGGACCACCTAGTGTACACTGAATGGACCCAGGGTGAGGTCCCACCAGGTAGATCAAACTGGTTGACAAGAAGTGAGGCCTAAGGCCCCGTGTCTGTGGTTTGTAAGGAACAGCTACATCCTTGTGAGTGCTGTGAAGCTCCCATCCCTGTGTGCTGGGCCCGCCTCACCTCCCAGCTCTCCTGCTTGTCCCTCTCCAGACTGCGGATCCTCAGTAGGTTTTTCTCCTGTGCTGTCATCTTCCTTGGGTCTGAACTGACAGGCAGCTCAGAGCTCGATGAACCTGCAGACTTGTTCTGACGCTGTCCCAGTTGCTTCTCAAGATCTCGTACCTAAGGGCAGGAAAGCTGGCTGTCCCACCAGTCTACAGCCATGGGTCCTGCCACGGAGGTGCAAGGGAAGACTGTACCAGGCTAAAGAGGGATCCACCCCTCCAGGGTGGGCACAGGCTAGGAAGATCTTAGGCAAATGGAGAAACCATCCAAGGAGTTTAGTTTAGAAGAGATGGTTCTGGGTCAGTGAGAAAGCCCCTTCCTTGTGACTGTGCCCAGCCAGGCTTTGTACCCACTGACTGTCAACCCCCTCACAGGAAAATGGGCCTGCCCGAGGGCACAGTGCTGTCATGAGGATTTAGCACCCAACCCCCCTCAGCCTGCATGCCCCCAAAACAGAGGACTGGAAGCCATGTTTTAACAAAAGCCATAGGTGATTTTTTTTAGGGAAATGTTTCTTTTTATTATAAATATTCTCATAGTAATTGTACAAACAGTGGCTTGGTTTCTCTGTGGTGCCCCCTTACACATGTAACCTTGTTGGAACCATACCCACCCCCCAGTTTTCTTCTTCTTACTGTCTGTCTCTTTCAGGTCAACTAAAAAATCCTCTATGAGAAAAAACATGAAATATTTGTCTCTTTGAGTGTGGCTTGTTTTACTTAACACAGTGATCCAAGCCCTATTCATTTGCCTGCAAATATCATACTTTTGTTTTTATTTATGGCTAAAACACCACTGTTCATACACACATCTCTCTTTCACCATGTGCCAACAGTGTCTGTACTTTACGTACTGATGGGCACCCAGGCTGAGCCCATATACTAGACAGGTATCTCTGGGATGCTCTGTGCTGACCCAGACTTCTCCCAGTACATGTCCAGGAGTGGTAGAGCTGGGTCATATGGAAGCCCTGCCTTCAGTTTTCTCAAGCCCCACACTCATCTCCACAGTGACCACACCAGGGTAGGTCCCCAGCTGTTCCTCTGTCCCCACATCCTAGATCCTCACCGAGACATGCTGTTCACAACAGGAATAGCTATAAGAGAGGAAATCCTAGTGTATCCTTACCCTAATGGCTAAGCATGTTGACTACTAACAGGTGGCCTGCCTGTAATCCTGGCGCTTGAGGCACAGAGACAGGGGAGTCCTGAAGCTCTGGGTTTAGGAGAGACATTGCCTCATGTCTACTCTGACCTCCCCACACATGCACACACATGCATGCACACACATGCATGCACACACATGCATGCACACACATTTGGTAACCATTTGTATTTCTTCTCTTCAGATGTGTATGTGCAGAAAACTGTATGTAAAATGTGAGTTGCTTGTTCTTTTGCTATGGTTTTTGAGCTCTTTATATATTCTGATTATCAACCTTCAGAGCTACAGGCAGCAAAGGCTGCCCTATGCAGCAGGTTCTTGTCACTCTGCTGGGTGTTTCATTCGCTAATCCTTTTAGTCTAATGGCATCCTGTCAGCTCCTGTCCTGTGTCCCAGCATTGGATCCTATGCAGAGGCCTGTGCTCCTTTCCTAGAGCATTTCCAGGGTTTGGGCCTAGCACTGAGGCCTCTGGTACATTTGAGCTGATATTGTTCAGGGTGAGAGGCAGGGCTCTAGTTTTATGCTAAGTGGATGCCCAGCTTCCCCAGAACTGTGCTACAAGCTAGAGGCAGCCTTTGCTCTAGCATGTGTTTCTTTTTTGTTTGTTTGTTTGGTTTGTTTTGTTTTGTTTTTTTTTTTTTTTGAGACAGGGTTTCTCTGTGTAGCCCTGGCTGTCCTGGAACTCCCTCTGTAGACCAGGCTGGCCTCGAACTCAGAAATATGCCTGCCTCTGCCTCCCAAGTGCTGGATTAAAGGTGTGCGCCACCACTGCCCGGCTCTAGCATGTGTTTCTTACACCATTGTCAAGAATCAGATGACATCAGGCATGTTCAAGGTGGTACAGAAGTAGCTAAGTCATTCAACACTCAGCTTCCTGATGGTGATGGTGGATGTGGGAGGCTGGCGTGTGCTGGGTACTTAATGGTGAGGAGACTTGAGCTCACATCTCTAGGGTCCCAAAGTTTTGGGGGATGTTGTTTCCCTTCATGCTGGCTTCAAGGATTCCATGGACAACCCTAATTAAAAAGGCACCCAGGGGGGTGTACACTTGATCCCGGGGGATGCAGGTAGCATGCTCAAGGAATCCAGGGAATCACACATCTTCCGGAAGCTTCTCAGTCTAAAGGCATAATGAGGGTGGTGGTGGGAGTGGGGTGGTAAGCCTAGGCTAACCTGTCATCTAGTGCCCTCTCCAGGATGGCTCCATGCCACTCCTACACAAGCCGACACAATCATTCTTGCTAACAGTCCAAAGACTCGGGGGCGGGGAAGGGAGCACAAGCACTGTTATCCCCATTACATAGATGCAGAGACTGGGGCACAGAGAGTAATTTGTGCACCAGTCCATAGGTGGTGAGATCACTGGGGTTTGAATTCAAGCCAGTTAGCTCTGGAACTGTTTCTTTTAACTACCTTTGATGTGTGCCAAAGTACTTAGAAGATAAAGAGACAGACCAGGCTGTCTTGCTGGCTAACAAAAGGCTTCTGGTCTAAAACTGGAAGAAGTATTACAGCAGAGTCACACCAACTTCCGTGAACTCGGGCAAGCGTGCCTGCAGAGACAGGGATGAAACCCCAGGCTGCAGGGCTGGTTCAGAGCCAGGATGGGGCATGTGGAAAGTGTTATGTAAGTGAGTGTGCAGGCAATAAATCAATGAAAACCAGGCTGGGGAGGGTAAACCCCTCCACTCTGCAGGGGCATGCCGTGGACCCACAGGCCTGCACCAGTGCTGTGTGCTCGAGGGTTCAGTGAGGGTCAGGGCCAGTAGGAGACTGGTGACTCACTCACCTTGCTCTGCAAAACTAGAATTTGTTGTGCCCTTCCCCTCCAGGTCCCTGGGGAGGCCAGGAGCTGCTGGACATTTACATCTTCTCCAACTTCATTGGCCAGAACCTGAAACAGAGCAAGGTGCTCAGTGTGGACAGGAGAGAGGCTACCCAGGCCCTTCTCGCCATCACTGCATGGCTCTCAGAGGCAGCGCTGGGGTGGGGTTTCGGCTCTATCTGCATGGGCCTTCCTCCTACCTCAGAGCTCAGCTGTCAAAGGTCTAGATTGGCTCTGCCTGGGGAGGTAGCAAGCCCATCATGCCAGGAGAGTCCAGCACTCTCCTGTCCCCGAGGCCCCTGCTCTCGACACATTCAGCCACCGTTGCCACAGAGCTCATCAGTGCCTGTCTCCTTGCTTGACTTCCCTGGGACCACAGAATTCTGGAGAGCTCAAGAGGTGTGCTGCATACCTCAGGGTCTGGCCCTCTGTGACAGCCTCTGCCAAGTGACTCTTGTAAACACAGAGAAGTCAACTGAGGCTGCTGTGCTTCAGGAAGACCTGATACTGTGGCCACCAAAGCTGTTTGAAGCTAGGTCTACCTCAAGGCTTTGAGGCCAAAAAAGTACCCTCCGAATGTCACCAAGATGACCCCAATCCAGCAGGACAAGTTTCTGGCCCTTGTTTACACAATAGAACAGTTTTGTAATCCTTGGCCAGCCTGAGTGGTTCCAGCAAGAAGGGCAGATGCCAAATTCACTGTTAATCCAACACCCTGGAGCCAAGCATTTTCCTTTGAAAGGGGTCTTCTGTGCACAAATCCCCCATTTGTTTCTATGCTGCAGGTCACAGGTGCAAGGCAGCAGCACACTGAGTGGAAACCCAGGGTCTGCCAGGGCACAGGGCAGAGGCAGCAGGGGGAGGTACAGAGAAGACTCCCAGGTCTCTCCCTGGTAGGCAGAGCTAAACTCTTCAGTTCATAGGCAGATCCCAGGGTAGTGGGCAGCCCTTCTAGGAAGCCAGCCACCTCATACACCAGACAGGACTGACCTAGCACAAGTAGGACTAAGCACCCCTGCTTTGGAAAAGAAGCCAGTGGGGTCATGGGACCAACCCTGGCCACCCAAGACATCCCACGCCCTGACTGTAGAAACCTTCTGGGCCACACGGAGTTCCTGCTTTGCAGACTGGATCTGGTTGCGTAGGTCACTCATCTTCAGGTTGGTGGCTGCCAGCCTGTCCTGAAGAGCCTTCACCTCTGGGGTCTCCAGCTGGTTGGGGTGGACAGGGAAAAAGTGGTCACTTGTGGCCTAAATACTAATGACAATCAGGGCTACTATTTATCTATGTATGCTCCAGGCACTGGGCAAGGGCTGGAGTTCTCAGAAACCCCCAGCTACTTGAGGTGCAAAGCAGAGGTGGGTGGGAGCTAAGTCTTCAGGGGCCTGGACTACCTGGCAAGCATAGGACAGAGAGCATGGACTGAATCCGGACAGCCCGACTTCAGGGCTGAGCTCTTTGCTCTCTGTGTTGCACATACATGTGTGGCCACATGCATGGCTGAAGCTGGAGTATCTAGAGGAGGCAGCGGGTGCCATACCTTCCAGATACTCTTGGGCATGGCCACTCTCTGCTGTGTCCAGAGACAGGCTCTTGCTAAGAGCACCCTATTTCCACCTGCAGAAAACCACATTAGCTCAGTAGGCACACTATGATTCCCCAACTTTAGGCCTCGTCTTCCGGATTTGAGGTTGTCAGCACAGGCTGTGACACTGTCAACAGAGGTGGGCGCTGAGTGTTTGCTTGGATGGAAATAAGGCCAGGTCCAGTCCCTAAGTGTCCCATGTCACCAGATAGATGCATTCTGGGACTTGGTGTCTTCTCTCTTTAAAACTCATCTAAGGGGCTGGAGAGGTGGCTCAGTGGTTAAGAGCACTGACTGTTCTTCCAGAGGTCCTGAGTTCAATTCCCAGCATCCATGTGATGGCTCACAACCATCTGTAATGGGATCTAATGCCCTCTTCTGGTGTGTCTGAAGACAGTGACAGTGTACTTACATAAATAAATCTTTAAAAAAAAAAAATCATCTGAGCTAGGTGTGATGGCACACGCCTTTGATCCCAGCACTTGGGAGGCAGAGGCAGAGGCAGGCAGATCTCTGTGAATTCAAGGTTAGCCTTGTGTACAGAGTGAATTCCAGGCCAGCAGGGGCCACACAGAGAGATTCTGTCTTAATGATGGTGATAGTGATGATGATGACGATGATGATGATGATGATGATGTTATTGTTGTTGTTTAAGGCAAATGTTGGATTATTATACTGCCTGTCTCTCTGTCTCAGATATTCCTGGGACCTCCATGATCAAACTATTCAATCTCCTTCCATCAGTGATAAAAATCAAGTCTAGAGAAGAGCAGAGCTGTCCTGGAATGCATGGGGTTAGGATAGCACAGTGGGATTAAAACCCTGGTCCTTCTTCTGTCTTGGCCAAGTCTCCCAATCTGAGCTTCTGCTGCCAATGGTGCTATAGATTGTCATGGCAACAGTGAGGTTGGCTAGCAAGCTAAGTACCCACCAGGCCTTGCTGAGACCCCTGCTCCAGCCCCAGGGGACCAGGGGCCTGGGCTTTTGGGCATAGAGTGGCCATGATGGGGGCTTTTGAATCTTTTTTTAGTGGAACAAACAGAAACTTCTGTAAATGCTAGTGTGAAAGAGAGGCCCGACAGACCAAGTCTAGGAAGTCCATAGAACTTAGAACAGCCTACTGTAAAGCAGTGGTCATAGGAACTAGGCCTGGACATCTGGTCCGGAAGTCCTGGCTGCATTTACCACCACTGCTGCTAGGCACCTGCCTTCTCTCTGCTGATGCGTAGCTTTAAATCTGCCCTGATAAGAAGGGACACCCTCTCCTGGTGCTCAGAGCTTCCTGTTGTGAACCTTAGAGCCCTGGCAGCCCTGTTTAGGGCACTGGGGAGTACATTAGCACCCCTGTGCCACTGTGATCCAGAGCCAGGCTGTAATGCTCACTCCCAGCCTCAGCTCCTCATCTGCACAGAGGCACTTAATGGGAGGTGTGCCAAGGGCATGCCTAGGGCAGGTTCTGGGGCAGGGCAAGGCCCCTTGGCTTGGGTGGGTAGCTGACAGGGACTAAAGCCATATGGCATTCTGGAGAGGCCTCCCAGCCACCACAGGCTTTGGAGAGGTGGGGCTATGTGCCAGCCTGGCTCCCACTGCAGGCTGTTTCCTTTGAAGGACAGCTACAGAGCCCTGGGAACAGGCATTGCTGACTGCTCACAGCACAGCCTCCTGAAGCCTCTTGCCTTCCCTGCACTCTGGAATGTGCTTCAGAGGAGACTGAGGCCAGGTCTCTAGAGTGTAGCTCTCCCTCAGGGTCCAGCGTTACAGACAAGGTTTTATATTGTCTCAGGGCAGAATATACCAGGGGAAGGACCTGGTCTGGCTAAGATGAGACCTGTAGCCTGGCACAATCTTCTATTAGAGACCCCTGCTCTTGTAGCTGGTTACAGAATGCATCTGAGACTCCTGCTCCAGTGGCCCAAGAGCCCCTAGCTGGGTGCCCCCGGCCCCTGATTTATGTTGGCTCATGCCCTTTTCCTGCTTAGGAGCTCTGGTCTCAAACCAAATGCTATGCAACTGACACTCATGTGAGCCAACTGTGCAGAATGTTCTGGCTCCCCAGCCTCTGTGCCTTCAAGGCACTGTTCCTCCTGGTAGACCTTCACCAACTACTTCACCAGAGCATAGTACAAGGATAGCTCCTACACTAGCTTCTCAGATGCAGGGTGAGCTCCTGTTGCTAGTTCAGGCTAGCCTATTTCTGAAGGCCCATCATACCCTCCTACATACCCTACATGACTACCTCTTTTCCTCTTAGAACTCTCTACAGACTAAGGTTATGCAAGAGGCAACATGGAGTAGGAGGAGCACTGAACTGGGGGTTTCAGGGCTTGGCTGCCCATCACAGATGGTCTGGCTTCCTGAGAAAACCCTGGGGTGGCTACTGGGACTCGCAGACTGGTACATTAGCCTGACACGGGCTCTACATCCCTGGCAACCCATCTATGCCGCTTACCTTCCTCTCATAAAGCCACATTCACACTGCTGACATTGTGTCATGTTCACTGGCTACTAACAAGGTCTGAGGAACAGATCTGTGAGGCTGCAGTGCTACACAGGGGCACAGCGCTCTCAGGAGACCAGGAGACAGCTCTTTCACTACACTGCAAATGTGAGGGTCTGAATTCAGTCCCTAGTACCATGTAAACAGCTGGCATGATGCCAAGAGCTTGTAATGCCAATGCTGGGGAGTGACAGAAGATCCAGTCTAATCCAGCTAAATAGCTCAACCAGCCAGCCCATTCTAAGTGGTGAGCTTGGGACCAAAGAGAGACCCTGTCTCAAAGGAGTTGATGGCCCATGAGATTGTCCTCTGGCTTCTCCATGTACAAATGTACAAGTGCACATCTCACATGTACACACACACACACACACAAATTGAAGGGAAAAGAGCAGAACGGCTTTGGAAAGCCAGGAGCAAGCTTGTCTCCAGGGTAAGGAATAGTGGGTGTCACTCTGTGAGGAAACTATAGCAGAGATGACCAGCCTGGGAGCATGCATCTAAGTGGACCAGCCTTCCCTCCTGGTCTGTGTTCCCCAGAGCTTAGAGGCCATAGTCCCCCCCCCCCCCCCCCCCCGCCATGGAAAGTGGCTCAGATCTGGGCCTTCTCTGGCCTCTGCCAGGTATCCTGGGCACGGCATAGACAGGGTCTATTGCTTGGGGGCTGCTCTGAGGCCACGGTGGCAGAGAAGAGCCCTTGGCTAGGGAATCGTGGCAGAGTATCTGAGAGCACACTGGGGAGGGAAGGCCCAGGTCATGGCTCCTCACAGATTCAGCAGAAAGAACACATACCAAGGCTCTGTCTCCCGTCTGGGTCTTCAGTGGCTTATCCCCTGCATCAGTGGTTCCTTTGGCTGGTGGCTTGACTGATGCCATCTGCAGCTAAGAAAGCAAACATGGTACCAATACTTGGTTCTGCTTGGCAGCTGCACAGCCAGCTGACACACTCAGTGCTGTTGGATGTGTGGCCTCCTGTCCTAGTGTCTGAGTTCTTGGCTCACATGTGGACCACTAAGGAATGCTCCTTTCCAAGCTACTTGTGACAGGAGAGGTTTAACTGATAATCAGCCCTATTTCCTAGTTGCCCTGGAAGGGCAGCCCAAAGATCTGCTGAGACCTTAATAAATACAGTTCAGCCATACTCTCTAGGGTGGTTTGAATGAAAATGGCCCCATGGACTCTTGGGGCACCGTTGGGAGGTGCATTCTTGTGTGTCACTGGGGGTAGGCTTTGAGGTTTCTGAAGCTCCAGCCAGGCCCAGTGTCACTCTCTTCCTGTTGTCTGTGAATCCAGATGTAGAACTCTCAACTGCCTCTACAGAACTGTGCCTGCCTATGTGCCGCCATGCTTCCTGCCATGACAACTGTCTTAGTGGGGTTTCTATTGCTGTGAAGAAACCCCATGACCATGGCAACTCGTATAAAGGAAAACCTTTCACTGGAGCTAGCTATTGATTCACTTGGTAAATGTGCCTGCACACGGATGGCACACATAGGCCCCTAGCCTGGCATTCCATTACTGTCTTGGCAAGAAGCATGGTGGCATGCAGGCAGACATGGTGCTGGAGAAGGAACTGAGAGGTCTGCATCTTGATCCGCAGGCAGCAGCAGGAGACTGCACCACACTGGGCATAGCCTGAGCATCTGCGACCTCAAAGCCTGCCTCCACACTGACATGCTTCCTCCAGCAGGGCCACACTCCCTGTGGGCCAAGCATTCACACAGAGGAGTCTATGGGGGCCATACCTATTCGGACCCCACAATGATAATGGACTAAGCCTCAGAACTATAAGCCAGCCCCAATTAAACGTTTCCCTTTATAGGAGCTGCTGTGGTCATGATGTCTCTTCACAGCAATAAAACTCAATTTAAGACACTCTCTCAGCCTAGAAGGTAGAGGATAAAGGCACCATAGACTTTGGGTTACAGGTGAGACAAAGGGTGGCTACCACATGGGCCACAGCCGTGTGACAAAGTCTGCTGTAAGTAATCAGCCTTTAGTGACTTCTCAACTGTTCTTCATACCTGGTGGTCATACTGATCTGGGGCACGCCCCCTCACATCCCTGACATCATCCCATCCAGGTTTTGGCTGCACTGGTCTCCTGTGTTTTCTGCCCACTCGGCACTGAGCCTCTGGGCCCTTTGCATGGATGCTCTCCCACAGTCTCTGGCTGGGCCTTCTGGGCAAGCCCCTGCAAAAGGCTCCTGCCACTGTTGCCTGTCTTGGTCTGCTCCTTTTCCTTTGCCCTGGCTGTGCTGTGCCACACTCCCACACAGCTCCATCTCCCAGGAGTGAAGCCACCCATGCCTACTTCTATCCCCTCCAGCAAGGGGCACAGAACATGAGCCAGTGCTCCAGAAACATCCCAGAATGAATAAACTCTTCCTTAGAGCCAGCTGTGAGAACCAGGGTGGACCATGCATGGCCTTGGGACTAGACTTTGGACTTGGACAAGGCTGCAAAGGCTCTCTCCAGGAACCAGGGTGGACCATGCATGGACTCGGGACTAGACTTTGGACTTGGACAAGGCTGCAAAGGCTCTCTCCAGTCTGAACCATTCCAACTCTTCAGGAACCAGACCATGGGGCTGTGGCCTGCTGAAGCAGACAGGTTTGTGGCTAGATGGGAGGGAGGGGGACAGCAAAATGGGGCAGAAAGAACTCAACATGTCACTGCTCCTGGCTGTGGCTTCAGTTGAACAGGGGTTTCTGGGAGCGGGCTAAGCACATTTATCTAGGGCTTTCTATATGCCAGGCTCTGTTCTACACAGTTAAACACTACATCTCTCAGTTCTCAGGAAGCCTGGCAGCAGGACCAATCCTGTGGCCACCTGACGGATGGGGAACCAAGATGGGTGTGTGGCATGCGAACAGCTGCAGATCTCACAGTGAAGTCCCGTGTTCATCCCCTTAGCCACACTGTGCCAGGCATCTTCTCAACAGCCAGTGTCCCCTAGCTGCCTGACATACTTCCTCTCTCTGGATGTAGCAGAAACTGGGAACCTCACTTCAAACAACTGTGCCCATAAGGACCCAAGGCCTCCAAGTGTGGCCTCTCTCTGGAGTCCACTCCCCAGGAAGAGCAGCCCAGGCCCTTACTTCGTGCTCCAGCTCCTGGATGCGATTGGTCAGCTGCTTTATCCTGACCTTTGAGCTCTCTGACTCGGCCACCAGCCCCCGGTTCTTTTTGGACAGTTCAATGATTTTGGTGGCAACTAGATCTCCAGCCATCCCAGTCGCCCCTAAAATGAAAGAAATTGCAAGGCCCATTAAAAATACAACCTGAACCTCAAATCTACATGGCTGTTCAGAGTCAGCAGGTCCCAGGCAAACTATAAGATCAGAAGGCAGCTGGGCACAATGCCTGTAGTCCCAAGTCAGGAGCTGGAGGAAGGGGGATTAGAAGTCCAAGACCATTCTCAGCTACATAGGGAGCTCAGCCTGGGCTACATAAGACCCTGAAAAAAAAAAATGAGATACCAGAGTCTTAGTTCCACAGTGAGTTAGCTATGAACCTCAATGAGCAGGGCATAGTCCCCTGACCTTTCTGTATCTGCCTGATACCAGCTGTGGCCAGTGGAGATGGTGCAGTAGACACAGTCCAATTGGCTTCTTGCTTATGCCATCTCACAAGAAGCTCCAGCCAAGGCCAGCTGGCTGGCTCCTAAAGAGGGACACATGGAACAAAGTTGAGGCACCCTAGCCAAACCCCAAAGAAGGTCCAGATGTGTACTGTATGTGCGCACACATGCACACGCAGATATGTGCTGTATGAAGCAGTAACCCTGCAGATAAAAAGGGCAGCAGAGTAGGCAAGCAGACAGACCAGTGCCTGAAAAGTCTCTACAGCACACAGCACAGCTACGAGCAGAGCCTCAGCACTCCCCATGTTCCAGATGGCACCCTACACTTAAAAGCTATGTGTGGTGCATGTCTGCAATCCCCACACTAGGGAGGTAGACACAAAAGATCAAGAATTCAAGGCCTGCTTTAGCTGCATAGAAAAACAGAGTATACCTGTGCCATATGATATCTTATCTGGGAAAAAGTAATAAACCCACAAAACTGTAACACACAAGCAGGACACGAGGGATCCAGATGATGCTAAAGTTTCTGTAGCCTTCAGCAAGTGGAGAAAGGGTAATTCTATTGGAGTGTATGCTGAGCTTAGCATAAGCAAGACATGGAGCTGAGCCTGGTGGTGAGCTGGGAATCCAACACGAGGAGGCTGAGGAAGGATTCCAAGTTCTAGAACAGCCTGAGCGACAGAGACATGAAGGGAAGAGAAGGGGAGAGGAGGGGGAAAGGAAAAAATGCAGGGAGGGGGGGAGGGAAGAAGGAAGGGAGAAAACTCAGAAAATAAGGACCAACCAGATCAAGGGCTGAGTGAATGATGATTTCAGCATGGGGAGCGGAGCTAAGCAGTCCCCGGAAAAGCACACAAAGCTGTGTGCACATGTGTGTGCATTGGCAAATGGAAGAGGCGGAACAACAGTGCAGCCTGGGGAGGAGGAACCACCCCAAGCCCTGCCCACCCATCCATCCTGTTGGTGGAGATGGATGCTCTCCCTGGCTTAACCAACACACCCCAGCCCTCAACCATGCTCCTGAGCAGCAGTAAGCAAAGTTGAGCATCCATCCTCACAACCCAAAGCCTTGTCTTCCTGTATTTTCTGTTTTGGATAGGAAAAGCCAAAGAACAGAGAGAGCAGGTACATTCAGCTACCCATGACCTTTAGGATGCTGAAGTCCTCCTGATGGGACTTTTGCCAGACCTGTTTAGGGAGACAGGGAGGGGCTGGAAAGAGCGAGGCAGCCCCGCTGCTCCCCCTGGTGGATGGCACTGGCTCTCTGTTTATACCCACCTCGGAGGTGTACTGTGGTCCACAGGAGCACTGTGCCATCAGTATCACAGTCCCCACCAATTTACATGCTACGGTCAGAGGCATTACTGCAGAGCCTGTGCCTAGTTCACACCCACAGGGCCAAGGTTACCCCAAAACCTGCAGAATCAGAGTCTTTCCCATACCTCTGGTGCCAAATTCTCCAACAGAGTAAAAGTGCAGCCCAGACCTACAAGGCCAGGGTCAGCATAGCAGCTGCTGAGGGTGGCATCTGTTAAGGGTGTTTGGGTCCTAGAAACCTCTCATAGGGGAGCCAGCATCCCTTCTGCAGCACACAGCAGGTGTGTGTAGCATCTAAGCCAACTACCAAGGAGAGAGAGACCCCATGGACCACTGTGAGCACACCTGACCCAGCACTGTTCTCTGGAGTTACAGGACAACTGGGCCCACCCATCTGGACTTCACGCCCACGGTGGGTTACCTGTGAAGGCAAATCTGTCCTCTTCGATTTTCTTCTTGAGGTGTTTGATCTCAAAGTCCCTCTCCTTCAGCAGCTTATACAGTCGCCCATTCTCATCGACTGTCTCCCGGAGTTCACTACGGAGCTGCTGGATTTCATCTTCCAGTACCCTATAAGGGAAAGGTGGACCGACCGACTGCTCCTTACAGGCCACCAGCACTCAGGCCTCCCCAGCTGGCTTACACTTGTAGTATCAGGGTTGGGCACTAGGGGGCACTAAGAAGCTGTGTGTACAAAATAAGACTAAAACTATGAGAGAAGGGAGGTTTGAACAGACTGTTCTCGGGCTGAGTGATTAAGTGTGACGTGCTATATAAGAAGGTTCAGACAGTGTTGCTTATTTCTTCATATGGGTTATATAAAAACCCTCGTGTGTGTGTGTGAGTGTGTGTGTGTGTGTGTGCGCGTGTGTGTCCGCCCATGTGTACAAGTGTTTGCGTGTGTGCAGATATGCATGTATGCAGACAAGCACGTGTGCGTGTGTATGGATCTGGGAGGACACCCGTGGAGGTTATGCTCAGGAATACCATCTACCTTCTTTGAGACACGGTGTCTCACTAGCCTAGAAGCCAAGTTCACCTAAAACCTGGACACCAGCCTCAATTTTTAATTAAGACTTAGAATTTCTATATGTCCTTGTAGGATAACATGTCTGTGGGTATACATGTGTGTTCATGTGTGTATGAATGTATGTGCATGTGAGTCTGCTTGTGTGTGAAAACACATTATGTTAGACTGGCTGGTCAGAGAGCCCAGGGATCTGCCTGCCTCATCTTTACAAAGGCACGTGACCATGCCCAGCCTTTTTACGTGGGTTCTGGGGATCAAATTTGTCTTCAAGTTTCCAAGCAGGTACTTTAGGAACTGAACCACCCCCAACCTTCCCCCCCCACACTCATTTCAAGCCCCCAAGGACTGAACACGGTGCAGGACACAAAGCAAACTCCAAATCCAATATAGACCACGCTCTCTAATGGCAAACAAACAAAATTAAAAATAAACTCAAAGAACAGAGCGAAAAAATAAAAGAATATAAAACTGAAATCTGGGACTGAAAGAAAAACTAAAGTCATGTGATGGTTAAGAAGAAACACTGCAGAGAGGTTAGAATGGACTTGCCACAGAGGCTTCACCAAGCTTCAGAGATACACAAGAGCTCGGACTACACACTTCCCCAGATCACAGGCGTGCACACACAGGCATGCACACACACGGACACATACATGGACACACACATGCATACACACATACACACACACATGCACACACATGGACACACACATGCATACACACATACACACACAGCTGTCCATGCTTTATATGCTGTCAGTCATCCTGGGAGGCTTCTTCAGAACTACAAAGCACCCTGATGGGCCTAGGATTGCTCCTGCGTCAGGCACAAGGCAAGGCTTGGATATAAAATGTCTCTTATTATAGCCTCAAGTGTCTGAACTTTGGGACACAGCAGAGCTTGGGGCATTAGCTGAGCCTTACCCTGGGGTCTGGATCTCTGCTTCGTGCCTTAGCCAGCTTACCCATAGCCTGGAGCTCTTTCGACTACTCTCCTGACACAACAGCCATACACTGTGCACCTTCAAACTGTGAGCCCCAGTGAACCCTTCATTGCTTCAGCCTGTATTTAATCAGAGTGATGGAATGGGCAAATGACACAGCCCAGGGCAGGCCCTGGAAACAGCTAAGTCAGCACTTTATGAATAACAGCGATTGTAGGTGAGGACCATTGTGAGCTCTGCTGTGCCTGACATTACTCCACCCTTAAAGGCCCGAGCGGCCCACCAGCTCCACTGTCTCTGGTTTGAGGCCAGGCCTACTACAGACAGGTCTGGATCAAGCGGAGGTTAATATTTAAGAGTCATGGGACTTTTTAATTATTGAGGAAGCTTTTTTTTTTTTCAATTGGCATTTTACAATAATTATTTGAAAAACTGGGAAACCATAAAAAGAATTTGAGTTTGAATCCATCAAAAATATTCTGGGCAAAACAAAAAACAAAGAGACAGCTCATCCATGGCTGTGATCTCTGGGACAAGGCTAGCACAAGGTACCGCATCAGCCTACACAGCCTGTGTGCTCCTGTGACACTGTCAAGTCCAGAGCACTGAGAACATTCTGGATATCTTTAAATCTTTACACCAATGACTAAAGAAAAAAAAATAAGAAATCTGCAGAGCTTCAGAACAGGGTGACATTTACATGCTGATATCTCTCAGGGTGTGTGTGTGTGTATGTGGGGTGCTGACAGAGGTGAAAGTTCCTGGCAGAGCCAGAAGGATCTACAAACTATCAAGTCCATCCCAGCCCTTAGAAACACAGGTCTAAGCAAAGTGAGAGAGAATCCAGACTAACCACGGCTCGATGAGTTTACAGTCTTTCTGTCTGGCTTTAAATACACTGCCTAGCAGCTCTCACCCAGAAAGCCCAGCTCTGTCAGCTATAGGCCTCGGTCATCTGTGTCAAACTCACTCTGAGCTTACAAAAACACCTGACCAGGTGAACCAGCTGTCTACACTGGCCCTCCCTACCTGCTTGCAATGCACCCCCGCCCTCCACCCCTGCCTGCACTGCATCCACTGCACTCTTACCCTGTCTACTGCACCCCTGCCTTCTCCACCTGCTTGCACTGCATTCACTGCACTCCTGCCCTCCCCACTGCACCCCTGCCCTCTCCACCTGCCTGCAGTATGTCCACTGCACCCCTGCCCTCCCCACTGCACCCCTGCCCTTCCCACTGCACCCCTGCCATCCCTACTGCACCCCTGCCCTCCCCACTGCACCCCTGCCCTCTCTACTGCACCCCTGCCCTCCCCACTGCACCCCTGCCCTCTCCACCTGCCTGCAGTATGTCCACTGCACCCCTGCCCTCCCCACTGCACCTCTGCCCTTCCCACTGCACCCCTGCCCTCCCTACTGCACCCCTGCCCTCCCCACTGCACCCCTGCCCTCCCCACCTGCCTTCAGTGTGGCTGAAGGGTCCTTACCTCTTCTCAAAGATGTTTTTCAGGTTCTGCTCATCCGTGTCGAGGAGGCTGAGGCTGTCCGGGATCACCATGAGCCCCTCCTGGTCATCAGCTTTGCTTTGACAGCTCAGCTCTTTCTCCCTCTTTCTCTCCATCTGCTTCTGTAACCGTCGGTGCTGTAGCTCCTGCATGGCCTTGAACTGGAGTCGCAGAGTGTCTGCAGAGCTTTCATCAGCCGCCATCTTGCCCTAAAAGAGAGAAGCCAGAGCTGACTGTACAACTAGCACGTGGCACCATGAGGGCCGGCTGAGGCCGAGGTTCTCTACTGAGCCACCAGCGAGTCTAAGAAGACACTTGGGGACTCTCTCACCTAAAGCGCGGCAGAGCAGACTCCCAACCGCAAGTGGCAGCGGGAGACTCACTGTTCTGACTCATTTGCCTGGTCCTTCTGTCAGCAGCTTTCAATTCTGGCTGCACACTGGACTCTCCCAGGAGCTGTCAAAGCTGAAGATGTCTGGGCTCATCTCCAGACCAGCTAGATCCCAATCTCTGGACATAGATCCCAGTCATCATTTCCTCTTCACAGTTGAGGGCTAGAGTTGGGAGACTGGCATATAGCTACTGTCCCAGACTTTGGATCCCAACAGGAGAATCAGGCATTCAAGGCCAGCCTGGGCTACATGGCACTGTGTCAAACCCAGAAATAAACACATGAACAGTTGGAGGTATAAACTACACACATCCTGAACAGACAGCCCAGCAAACCGTTCTACTATACCTTCATGTGACCTACTCATCCAGAAGACAAGCCCCAAAGTACTGGGCTTAGATCTAATCAGCAGGGAAATCCCTTTGGAATCAAGTCTTTCTGACATATGCCTCTGTCCTTCCTTCCACAGGCAAGGAAAGAGCTTATGATGGCGTGAGGAGGACATCATCTCCCTTAAGACACAGCACACCAACCAAGCCACCACTGTCCCCTCAGAAATCTCACAGTAGCCAAGCAGGAGCTTGAGACAAGGTGTTGTCTGCCCCAGCCTCCACTCAGCTACAAACAGAATCTGGGAGGCAATTCCTGTCCTTGGGACCACTCATCGCTGCCAAGGCTCTGCTCCCTGCCTCCCTCTGCCCTGGATGCTTGTCTACTAGGAGTCAGAACCATGGGCACGCTGAACATCCCAGCTGGCTCTTTCTCCTGTTTCACTGGCCTACTGTCACTCATGCAGGGGGTCCAGGACATGGTTAGCTTGAATAATCATATCCTGGCCACACACCAATCCCTGCACAGCTTCTTCAGTCCATCACCCCCACACCATAGCCGCTTTCTGACAGCAATGACCTCTCAGCTAGACCACCACTATCACAAGTGGCATCTCCATCACACCAATGCTCCAGCGTGGCCCCTGCTCTCACACTCTGCTGACAGTCCCCACCTCATGATGCTTCTGTTCCCTCTTTCGCCTTTCACACGATTCCACACTACTAGAGTCACACAGTGGGTAGGTTTTTGTGACTGGATCTGTCTCTCTTCTTTTTCTCCACACCACTTTTCAGATGTTCGACCCCACTGCTGCATGTATCAGGCCCTTGCTTTTCACTGCTGAGTAGCATTTTAGGGTCTAGAAGCCACACGAGGCCTATAGTTCTAGCTGCCACGTGGACACCCCAGAATCAAAATGCTATGAACAAGCACACTGAAAAGATAATCATGTGAGCATGCTTTCATTTCTCTTCGTAAACACATGGAGTAAACATTCTGGTTCTGTGGTAAAATCTTGTTTAACTTTCTAAGACACTGCTATGCATGTGCACACACACAGACACACACATATTCACATATGAATGCATGTACGTAGGCGTGCTCTCTGTCTTTCACAATGTGATGTCTTAAACCACCTCAGACTCTGACAACAAGGCCATCACCATATGTAGCCCCTCAACCTTGGACTTCCTGCTTTGTGAGCTAAAATGGGTCTCAACTAATCATGCTCTCACATGCCCCTCCCCTTTAAGCTAACATAAAAAACAATGGGTTTCACTGTGGATGTGCTCGCTTTGTCCTTGTGGACCTCTGACCTACTCCTCTCCCTCTCCAACCCTTCTTTGGCTCATGCCGGGTATCTCCCGTCACCCTCTTTCTCTGCCTTGAGATCCCTTCCCAGGCTCATGATCACCTCTGCTGTCATGGCTGCCCAGATGAGAGAAAAGGCGATGCTCATCTTCCTGAGCTCGGCTTATGGGCTAACACAGCAATTCCCAGCCCTGTCCCGTTTCCTGAACTGCCACGCTTCTTTCCTCAAGCCTCACTATGTACGTGTGCGTCTTCTTTATACGTCTTCCGTGGATGGCACCTGCACGGCTTCCGTTTCTCAGTTAGTGGGCACGGCGCCTCCATGAGCGAGGACTGCAGCTTTCTCCGTGGCAGGGCTTCCGGAGTCTCCTTTGCTAGCCTCTTTTCTTTATACCCCACTCAGTGTGTGCTTCAGTGCAGCAGGAACCAGAGACATGAACACTCATTATCCAACAATCATGCATTTTAATTTTTATAACTGTCCTTGAGTCTGGCTCCACATTGTCTCCCTCAGCAAACTCCCAGGCTCACAAACACCTCAGGGCATCTACTCTCACTGCCTGGCTCCCTGAGCTACCCGCCCACCCATCCGTGAGCTGCTCTCAGACACCCCGTTAGCACCAGGCCTATCTTGCATGCTCCTGCAGCAGAGAAGACAAGCCCTCCCTCTTCCTGTGTCATCTGCCTTGAAAGCATTTAGTGTCCCTGTATGCTCACCTGCAGGCTTACTGACTGACTCCCTCCCTCTCTCCCACCAACCATGAGGCCCACACAGGTGCTGCTCACTGCCCTTTCCTCCCAGCTGGCAGCAGGACTTGGCACGCAGCAGTGAGATGAGTTTTTGGTGAGCTATTGATGACGCTTAGGTTGATGAGATGGGCTCCGGCTGCCCTTGCAGCTCCTCACTCAACTTGCTGTCTGGCCTGCACTGGCCAACAGAACACACTTCTCAGAGCACAGCTAGGAGCTTGAGACCCTTGTGCAGGAGTGGAAGTTCAAGCCTAAAGGCACTAAAGGCTGCAGGGGCCCTGGCCATCCCTCCTGACTTGTCTTCCCTTACAGCTATGGTCTAGCTAAGTGCATCGACATGTTCTGCTTCCTTATGTACCCATCCTTCACATCCCAGGCCGTGAATCTTGCCAGTCCCCCTGGCCCAGAGCCAACACCAAGTTCTCATAAAACTCCCCTCTCCCAATTTGCCCCTAAAGACACCCAGAAACAGTTGCTCATGGATGTACCTTGTCCAGGGCAAGCTACCTTATCTCTGCCTCGGTTTCCTCCTCGCTGAATGGGAGGAGAACAATTACGACCTTCCCAGGGAAGATGGGATGGTGAAGTGTGAGAATGTGCGCCAAGCACTGTATTGTGTGTGGGAAGCTAGTGTCCTTGGCACAGTAGAGTCCCTGTGAGAGTGCTAGGCCTTCACTGACAGACACCTACGCCAGCCTCAGCTCATCCGCTGACTGCGATATATTGCCCCTTGCTCAGAGCCTCAGTGTGGGGTGGAGGGCTCCCTATGGTGGAGAGCTGCCATGCCAGGAACAGTAAAGGAACCAGAGCAGCTGGGGTGGGGAGCACCAAGGAGAGAGCAGCACAGCAGGTGGTCAGCCCAGACTCATTTTCTCCTGTGAACCAAGGGCCTGAGGCTGACTGAGCAGATGCTAACCTCACACAGAAGGTGCACACAGCTCTGTCCTTGGATGTGGGTCTCAGTCTGGCAGGGGAGATAGGCCATGACCACACAGATGAAGTGAACATGCTCTGAGGGAAAGGTGAGAGCCCCTAGAGGCTTCCCCAAGGAAGTAGCTGAGAGCAGGCACCCATGAAGAGTGGGTGTCCAGAAACACATCCTGGGGAGGGAGAGAGCAGAGATAAAACTGGGGCAAAGAACCCAAGAGCACAGAGGCTCCCATCTCCTGACACACCAGCTAGCTGTTGGCCTTTGGTCCTACAGATCATCTAGATTCTGGACACAGCTATAACCCCTAGGCCAACGACTGTCACCCAACAGGCTATTGCCATGGTTTTATAACTCATGCCTCTCTCCATTCTCCAGCCTGTTCTTCACACACGTAGCCCTGACACTGTCCAACAGAACACGCTCACTGCAGCACAAAGCCAGGGCCCTCCCCTCCCATGTCATCACTAGGGGCTCGGGCTCACAGCTTACGCTTACTGCTCCTTCTAAGTTCTGGTCTCCATGTGTTCTCTGGCTGCTTCCTGGCCATCTCTGGATTCAATAGGTCTCTTCTCTGGGATGACTTCCCTGAGCTCCTGACAAGTGCTGCCCCTGTCACCACTGTGTATGAGTTACCTTTCTCATTGCTGTGAGCAAATGTGTGACCAAGGCAACTTAAGGGAAGGTGGCTTACTTGGCCCAGTTTTGGAGGATACAGCCTGCCATGTCGGGGAAGGCCGGCACCTACAAGTGGACGGTCACAGGGAGTCACTGTCGGGAAGCACAGAGAGGTGAAGGCTCCACTCCTTTTTTCGGTCTGGGACTCTACGGGATGGCGGGATGGTGGGTCTTCCTTTCTCAGTTAAACTTCTCTGGAGACACCCTCACACGCTCGTGCACACACACAGAGGAGTGTTTCCCAGACGGTCCTGAATCTAGTCAACCTCTTAGTGAATATGAACCACCATCCCTTGCTTGTACTCACTGAGCATTGCCCAGGTTGTTCACCTTTGCACCTGACCTGTAGCACACGTCACACGCCAACGGTGTTTTCCCCCACTAGCATGTAAACTACCCGAAGACACACACTTAAACTTTCTTTTTAGCTGTTTGAGACAGGAATGGCCTGATGACTCGGCACTTGCTGTGTAGACCAGGTTTGCCTCAAACTCACTGCAGGCTCCTATGTTAGCCTCTCAAATGCTGGGTATGTGCCGCCATGCCTACCAGGACACACGTTTTCATCCTCTTTGTTCATGGTCATGCTACGGGGCACAGCAGGTGCTTAATGAAAGAATTTGGCCTTTTTCAGACAACTATACTTTGTAACCAACAAGCTACCTTAACCACAAGTAATTGTTACAAATACTTAGATAACCACAGATAACCATAATTGCTCACAACCTTTGTTGTTGTTTTCTCTTTAAGACAAGATCTTGGCATGTAGTCCAGTCCAGCTTCAAACGTGAGCGTGATTACCAATTTGGGGCCAGGATGGGTTTTCTCTTGAGTTTTAAGGCCAGCCCAGTCTACAGAGTGAAACCCTACTCAAAAGACCAAGGATGAGAAAAGATGCAGACCGGAGGACAGGGCCTTGAGCCCATCACGTCCCCCACCAGCCTGCCACTTTCCAGCTCAACCGCGAAGCCCACCCCACCGCCATCCGGGCCCCTTATGTTTTTAAAATCAGGAATGGGGTTCAAGCCAGGGCGGCAGAGTCTAAACTGGGTCTGGAGTGAGGTGAGGCCCGACGCCACATGCTGAGTGGCATCCGAAGAAGAGCTGCTTTCTAGTCCTGCCCACGCAGGTCCGCAGGTCGGCAGGTCGCGCAGGTCGCGGGCCGGTCCTCTGCCTCACCAGCCCTTCCCGCGCGGAAAACACGAGTCCGCCTAGAGAGGGGCAGGAACAGCAGGGCCCCACGAAGAGAACTCTCAGTTGTGACTAGTTCGGGTCCTGATCTTAGTTCGGGTCTCCTGGTTTGGTTCCCCACTGTTGGCTTCCTGCTTAGCCACCGGTTCGGTTCCCCACTCCGCCCTTGTTCTGTGGTTCCCCGATCCGCTCCAGGTTCCGTTCCAGCTGCTCGGCTCCCAGTTCGGTTCCTCACTCTCGGCTCTCGGTTCGGTTCCCCACTCGGCTTCTCGTTCGGTTTCCCGCTCGGCCCCTGGTTCGGTCCTCGCTCGGCTCCCGATTCGGTTCCCCCACTTTCGGCTCCTAGTTCGGTTCCCCACTAGGCCCCTCGTTCGGTTTCCCTCTCGGCTCTCGGTTAGGTTCCCCACTTTCGGCTCCCAGTTCGGTTTCCCACTCGGCTCCCGGTTCGGTTCCCCGCTCGGTCCCCGGTTCGGTTTCCCGCTCGGCCCCCGTTCGGTCCTCACTCGGCTCCCTCCCTACTCAGCTTTCCTGCACTTACCGCGGCTGCGCTTCGGGGTCTGTCTTCAGAGCCGCGGGCGCTTCCTCCGCCCTTCCCGACGCCGGCATGTGCTGCCTTGGCAACCGTCACCAGGGAAACCAGCACGAATCGCGCGCGTCTACGGGGGCCGGGAGAGCCCCAAAGGTCTGAGTTGGCGGTACTGAGGGGCCAAGGAAAACCTAAGGAACTGCACTCTTTAGTGAGAAGACAAAGCGCCCCTGAAGCCTTCACTCTACCAGAGTGTATTTTATTTAAGGATTTGGGGTTTTTTGGTTGGTTGGTTGGTTGGTTTTTCGAGACAGGGTTTCTCTGTATAGCCCTGGCTATCCCGGAACTCACTCAGTAGACCAGGCTGGCCTCGAACTCAGAAATCCGCCTGCCTCTGCCTCCCAAGTGCTGGGATTAAAGGCGTGCGCCACCACTGCCCGGCTTTTTGTTTTTGTTTTTAAAGGTAGGGTCTCTTGCATCCCAGATTGGCCTCGAACTCGCTCTGTAGCCAAGGACGACCTTGGCTTCTCCTGCCCCTATTGAATCTTGGATGACACAGGCTGCACCACCATGTGCAACCGACCTCTAGTGTCTTTTAAAAAGTTGGATGCATATCCCACTGGCTTCCAAGGGTTTTAGCAAGTGGACGGTTTTCATGAAATGTAACGTAGTTAACCATAATATCTTTGGAAATACAAAGCGAGGCGGGGAGAATGTTTGGTTATGGTTATGATTGGAGCAGGCCAAAGTTAACAGTGCTAAAACAAACAAACAAACAA
>JADRCH010000127.1:2200826-2215048 GCA_019843965.1 Rhynchomys soricoides | reverse complement strand
GTCCAACCCGTGAGCTGATTCAAGTTCACCACCACAGGACAACAAAAACCACATCCATGGCCAGACAGTCTAGTCCAACCCGTGAGCTGATTCAAGTTCACCACCACAGGACAACAAAAACCACATCCATGGCCAGACAGTCTAGTCCAACCCGTGAGCTGATTCAAGTTCACCACAAATCCCTTTTTCGAAAAACTAAAAGTGGAGAACGGTTGAGGACAGATTCCGAGCACAACCTCTGTCTTTCTCATGAACACGTGCACATACCCGCACTAAGAAAACCTATACATGAAACAACACACAGGTGATTATATCAATATGGTAGAATTTTAGGACTTCTTATTTATCTTGCATTTTAGAAGATCGTTTAAAATAATGATTTTTTTTTTAAAAAGAAAACACTAAAAAATATACACCTCCCAGTTTGACATTGCTGTATTTCAGGGCCTTGATGGGAGGCAAGCACATAGGAAAGATGAGCAGAGAGAGGCCAGATACTCTCACAGACCTTTATAATGTGAAAGTCTTTAGCTATATAAAGCTGTTTTTCGGTTTCCCATTCACTTAGAGAGAGTAGCACATCATCACCTGTGAAGGTACAGCTGGGTCCCCACAGCGTGGCATCCACGTGCGCACCCCCTTGCAGCACAGCACAGTGTGTCCAGGTGTGCGGCGTCTCATTCACAAAGCTGCTTTCTCTCTGTGTGCGCATAGGTGTGTGTGCCCATGGAGGTCAGAAGAAGGCATTAATCTTTGAGGTTGGAGTCTGTGATGGTTTGTATATGCTTGGCCCAGGAAGCAGCACTATTAGGAGGTGTGGCCTTGTTGGAGTGGGTGTGGCCTTGTTGGAGCAGGTCTGGCCTTGTTGGAGTGGGTGTGGCCTTGTTGGAGTAGGAGTGTCACTGTGGGTGTGTGCTTTAAGACCTTCATCCTAGCTGCCTGGAAGCCAGTATTCTGCTAGCAGCTTTCAGATGAAGATGTAGAACTCTCAGCTTCTCCTGCCCATGCCTGCCTGGATGCTGCCATTTTCCTGCCTTGACGATACCGGACTGAACCTCTGAATCTGTAAGTCAGCCCAAATTAAATGTTGCCCTTATGAGAGTTACCATGGTCACGGTGTCTGTTCACAGCAGTAAAAGCCTAATTAAGACAGAATCGCATGTGGTTGTGAGCCTCCTGACATGGGTCCCCTGGAAGAGTAGGAATTTTTAACTGCTGAGCCATCTCTCCAGCAGGGCAACTTCTTTAGTATACATTTCGGCAAATGTAAACTTTGAAGGGAACCAATCCTCTTCCATCCAGTTTCCCACCACGCCCACTGCACGTAACCTTTTCCTGCGCCCTTGCTTCCTCTCTTGCTTCCTCCTCCACTCCAGATGTGCTGTGACCAGAAAGCACAATGGTCTTCCATTGCCTATGTGTTAGGCGGAGGCTGAGAACTGGAAATCTGCATGACAGCCAAGAGGCGGAGGGGACTCAGCAGATAGCACCGCCAAGCAGCAGGGTCTTCTCCACAGCATGCACGTGTCATTCACCCACTTCATAACCATGAGGGAGCTGGGTGGTATGGGGATAATAGGAGCCAGATGTACGGATAAGGTCCTGGGAAAGTGCTGCTCCTAGAAGCAAGCCAGGCTCCCCTTAGGATGAAAGCACACTGCATCAGAGGATGGAGAATCTCAGCTGGCGTCCTAGGGTATGTATTGAAAGCTTCAGGCATGAATGTACTGCAGTCTCAGCACTTTGGAGGCACAGGTAGGAGGATCACAAAGTCAAGCCCAGTCAGGGCTCTATAATGAGGTCCGAGCCAACCTGAGCTACATAGGGAGACCCTGTTCTAAGAGGCTAAGAATCAGAGAAGTAGCTCTGCACTAGAGTGCTTGCCTTGCTTATATGAGGCTCTGGTTCTATCGCCAGCACCACACAGTGTATATGTGTGTGGTGTGTGTGTGTGTCTGTGCTGCGTGCGTGTGTGTGGTGTGTGTGTGTGGTGTATGTGTCTGTGGTACGTGTGTGTGTGGTGTATGTGTCTGTGGTGCATGTGTGTGTGTGTGGTGTATGTGTCTGTGGTGCATGTGTGTGTGTGTGTGTGTGTGGTGTATGTGTCTGTGGTACGTGTGTGTGTGTGGTGAATGTGTCTGTGGTACATGTGTGTGTGGTGTATGTGTCTGTGGTGCGTGTGTGTGTGTGTGTGTGTGTGTGTAAAACCTTGTGGGCCACAGAATGGCTTTCCAGCTGATTGTTTTATATGAGTGTTTGCTTGCACGCATGCCTGTGCACCATGCACATGGCCTATGCCTGTAAAGGCCAGAGAGAGCCTCAGATCTCCAGGAAACTGAGTCACAGACCATTGTAAGCTGCCACATGGTCGCCAGAAATGGAATGCAGATCCTCTGTGAGAGCAGCAAGTGCTCTTAACCACTGAGTGGTCTCCTTGTAATCAGGATATCGGACTAGCCCATTCTCACAAATCTAGGGATGTTTTCCTCTTGTTTCTATTCTTTTAAAACCTCCCCGCTGTTCCCACGGAGGCTCTTCTGCCACCATTTGCTCGTTTTTTGGTCTGAAGAATTTGTATAGTTTATAAACTTGATGCTCTGTCGTACAGGAAGCCATTGGGGACCTGTGTCTTCGTTCTTGTTGTCCCAGCCCCCACATCCCGATCCTCCAGCCAGAGCTTCTTGTAGAACTCTGCTAATTTTCTGTTTGTCTTTGAGACAAAGTTTCTCCATGTAGCGCTGGCTGTTCTGGAACTCTCTGTAGACCAGGCTGGCCAGAGATCCACCTGCCTCTGCCTTCCTAGTGCAGGGATTAATAGTGTGTGCCACCACTGCCCAGCAAACACTGATAATTTTTAGAATTATACTTATTTATTGAGTGGGGGGGCCATGCATGTGTGAATCAGTCCAAGGACAATTTGTGGGAGTTGCTGGAGCTCAGGTCACCAGACTTGGTAGCAGGTACCTTTACCTGCTGAGCCAACTCACCAGACCTCAATGTGTAGCCTGCTTTAATTATAACTATTTGCACCATTTTCAGAAATATAAAATACTCAGACTAAATACAGGAAATAGAACAACATTTTAAGCACTTGCTATTCCATTGATTCTTCATATTCTGCAAGTGGGACATAATTTAACATTTCTCTTTTTTAAAAAACATTGTTTTTAGGAAGGCATGTAGCTGTTTGTTTGTTTGTTTAGTTTTATTTATTATGTATACAACATTCTGTCTGCACTTACACCTGCAGGCCAGAAGAGGGCATCGGATCCCATTACAGATGGTTGTGAGCCACCATGTGGCTGCTGGGAACCAAACTCAGGACCTCTAGGAAGAACAGCTGGTGCTCTTAACTGCAGAGCCACCTCTCCAGCCCCAACATTTCTCTTTTAAAAATATCTTTTGAAGCTCTAATTACATTATTTCCCTCTTCCCTTTCTTTTCTCCAAAACCTTCCATGTATCCTCCCTTGCTTTCTTTCAAATTCATGGCCTCTTTTTAATTGTTGTTGGTGATGGTGGTGGTGGTGATGTGTGCACACACACACACACACACACACACACACACACACACACACATGTACATCCATATTCCTAGCTTAGTCTGGATAATGCTGCTTGTATATATGTTTTCAGGACTGACTGACCACTGGGTGTTGGACAAACAACTGGTGTACTCATCTCTGAGGAGGACCATTTCTCCTGGCCTCAGTGTTCCTTAGTCTGTCATAGTTCTTTGTCCAGGGTTGAGGCCTTGTGAACTTTCCCCCCCTCCATGTTAGCATGTCTGTTAGTATCATTTTGTTCAGGTCTTGCTTAGGCAGCCATGTTGGTGAGACTTCATCTAACTTCATCTGAGAGAGACAATCTCGGAGTAAACTTCCTCTTTTTTTAAAAAAAAAAAAAAAACTATTTGTGCACATGCATGAGGGGAACAGACACCAACCTTACAGGTTTTCCTCAGAATCCATTCATCCAGGGTTTTAAAAAATGTGTTTAATTTTATTTGCATTGGTATTTTTCCTGCATGTCTGTCTGCGTGAGGGTATCAGATATCCTGGAACTGGAGTTACAGACAGTTGTGAGCTGCCATGTGGGTGCTGGGAATTGAACCTGCGTCCTCTGGAAGAGCAATCAACGCTCTTAACCACTGAGCCATCTCTCCAGCTCCTCATTGATTCAGTTTTTGAGACAGGCTGTGGTCACTTTTCTCAGTTGACACACTTGAGACTGACCTAGGAGAGTCTCGGTGAGATTGTCTGGGCCAGGCTGGCCTGGGGTTATTGTCTTGTTTACTTGTTTAAGGGTAGCGCCCTGGGGTTGGGTTGTGAACTGTATAAGGGTAGAGCAAACAGGAGAGTAGAGAAGGATGCCTTTCTTTCTGCTCCTGATGGTGAAGTAGCTGGCTGTTTCACTTCCTTGAGGTGATGGAACTGTGAGCTAAAATCAACTTTTCCTCCTACCTGGCTTTTTGTTAAAGAGTAGAGGCCTCTAGGACATGAGGCCTCTCACTGGCCCTAGGATCACCAATTTGGCTAGGCTGGCTGCTTGCTTGTCTCTCTGGCACCAGAATTATACAGGTCTTTTTTGTTGTTTGTTTTTTGAGACAGTGTTTCTCTGTGTAGCTCCAGCTGTCCTGGAACTTGCTCTGTAGACCAGGCTGCCCACAGACTCAGAGATCTGTCTGCCTCTGCCTCTTGAGGGCTGGGATTAGTGGCATGTTCCACCATCAGTTCTTTTTACATGAGTTCTTGCCTAACTGAGGTCCTCAGGTTTACGAGGTAATGCTGGGCCATTGTCCCAGCCCATGCGTATTTATCTTCTTGGAGAAGGTCATCAAGTAGCCTCCCACTGCTGAGAAATTATATTCCTTCTACAAATCATGAACATAAAGTCATTCTACTCATGGAGAAACTAAATTGAACAGAAAAATGACTCTGACATGAACCAAGCCAGACTCCGTTTTCTTTTCTTTTTTTTAATATTTTATGTGAATTAAGTATTTCCCTGCATGTTTACGATGTGTGTGCTTGGTGCCCACGACCAGAAGAGGTCACTAGATCCATTGGAACTGGAATTACAGGACAGATGTGAGGCGCCATATGGGTGCTTTGAATTGAACCTGGGAATTCTGTCCTCTGGAAGAGCAGCCAATGCGCTTGACCACTGAGCTGCTCTCCAGTTTCCTTCATTTCTTCTTAAATAGAAGGATTTCCATTGTAGTAAGAGTCAAACGGGCTGTGGATGAGGTCTGCAACATGTGAAATGCCCTTGTATTTCAGTAGTACCTACTGTCTTGCTTTATTACGAGAGGTTTGTTTTTTGAGACAGGGTTTCTCTGTGTAGTCCTGGAACTCCTTCTGTAGCCCAGACTAGCCTTGAATTCAGAAACCCACCTGCATACCAAGTGCTGGGACTAACAGCATACACCACCACGGACCAGCTCAGCCCAGGGTTTTAAGCCTTTCTGATTGTTCAACTCCCTACTCAGGAGCCCCAGAGGATTAAAAAATTCAGCTTCTTCAGATTCAAGCTTTTTTTGGTGTTAGTTCTGGTTCTTCAGCTTGTGATGGCTCTGGGCTTTGCTGGTCCCGGTTCCTATAGACCCTGGAACATTGTTCTCATGGTTTATCATTTGGCTCCAAGCAGGTCTGAGTCTACCAACTGTGCTAATACCTAAGATGTGTTTGTATATATGGAGATTTCATACTGGAGTCTTGTGCTGACTTTCTCAGAAGACCCAGTGTTCTACCACGATCCTGTGGCCCTCTGTTCCAGGTGACCTCCCAAATGGATGCTATCTACCCCAGCCCTTCACCAAATCAGTAGCACAACTGACTGCCCTGCGGATCGCCGTGATTTCCCTACCAAATTCCTCCAGTTATTCTCAGCCAATCTCACGGGTTTTGTTGTTTAGTGTTTGGAATCTAGCTTGTCTTCTTTGTTTCCTTCGTTTCTTTCTGGTGCTGGACATTGAACCCAGGGCTTCAGATATGCTAGACAAGGGCTGTACCATTGAGCCATATCCCCAGCCACACATGGATGCCACCTGATCTCAGGAATTGCCACTTTGTCCTGCTGCCTAGGCCCCTGGACATTATACACTTAAACTAGTGAACAGTTTGTGTGTGGATCTTCACTAACACCTGGGAGTAGACACAGGTGATGGGCCTAGGTAAAAAGTGGAGGTAACAGGGAGAGGAGGGACAGATGAGAGACAAGCTGACAGGGCTTGGTGACTGGTCCACTACATAGGAGGTAGGAAAGACACCTATAAGACTCACAGCAAGAGGAGGTGGTGGAAGGTGGTGTTGCAGACAGAAAGGCAAACCAGGGAAGTGGACTTCTAGTCACCTGATTACACTGGAGCCAGCCCAGAACACTAGAGGACCTGCTACTGGGTTCCCATGAGGAGGCCGACAATGGCCTCGGCTTGACCCAGGTAACGTTCCTCTTTTGTCTCTTCCTAGTGCAGGTGGCTAAGGGAAAGCAAGCTTCTTGAGCCAGGAACTGGCACATACTGGTTCTTCCTGAACTTACCTAGGTAAAGCCTTCACTGGTCACATGGCATTCTATCTAATGGCCTGGGTTCCTTCTCTTCAAGATCCAAAGAGCTTTTCAACAGGATGGTACTGGCATTTCACTTCTTGACACACGGGACCCTTTACTTCACAATCATTCAGCTTTATTTTGGCCTTGCTGCTGTGAGGGAATGGGCTGAAGAACTACACAGGGATGGAACCGTAACTGTGAATCCTAGGGACTCTGGACATCTGTGGAACAGGAGGCATGGCTTCCATGACCACCGTGGTCAGACCCAACTCTGGACACTAGATGTCACTGTTGCTCAGACACAGCATCCCAGTTGCTGTTGATGGGTTACAGAACCCCCAGAAAGAACCCAAACCTGCACAGGTGCTCAGGTCTCCTAACAAGAGGGTGAGGGTTCTGCTCATGAGTTGTGCACATCTGTCAGTGTTTAAGTTTCTCAATATTACACTGTCTTACCACAACAAAATGCTGTGTAACAGTTGTACACAACACCCTGGGGAACCCCCACAGGAAAAGGAAGTCCACACTTGCTCAGCACTGACACAAAAATAAAACAGTTCAGATCTGTGGCTGGATGAACCCCATGGGTGTGGAACCCACGGACAAAGGACCAACTAGAACTTGATAAATGCAAACAACCAAACCAAACCCAAGATTCACTCTAATGAAGTCAGCAGGCATTAGCTGAACAGGGAACTAATGCCAAGTGCTTCGGATGAAAGGGACTTTGGATACACTGACAGGTAAGTGGGCAAGAAAGGCCTAAGTCACTCCACACTCCATTATACCCAACATTAGGACAAGACGCCAAAGTAGAATGCTATTTCCTTAGGGAGCCTCCTGATTCCAACCCTGGGCTCCGAATCCCAGCCAACCACTCCTGCTCTTGCTTCTTCTACCGGCAGCCACCATGTTCTGCTGCAATCACTTACTGCCAGCCTGCTGGGACCTTACCCCTATACTCAGTACAGTCATAAAGCAGCAGCCATGTACTGGGTTACAGAAGCTTGGCGTGCTAGGCTGGGCCCCTCGGACTTCTGTTTTCTCTAATCCTGGACACTGCACCTACCTTAGATGAGTGGCAGAACCATGAGTATAGGTGGCACTTAGTAACACATTTTCAAAATGCAGAACACTGTTAAGCAGGAAGCCATAAAACGGAGAACCTCCTCCAACTTTTCCAGCAGCAGCTAGACAGGAGCGCTGGAGCATGGCTAACCCACACTCATGTCACAGCTGGGAAGACAGAACTCTGACTGGATCAGGCTATACAGTCCATGATTAGGACCATGAGAGTTGCAGCCTCTTGCCTAATTGTATTAAACACAATCACTACTGCCACTCCAATTTCACGAAAGCCACCACAGCAAGTCCCTAACATCTGTTGGCACCTGTCATGCTATCACATGACTCTTCTAAAGTGGTGGCAATTCCACCCACTCTAAACTGAACAGTAAGAAACAAAGTCCTATGGTCAGCCGTAGGCAGCGCAGCACAGCACATGGAATGCAGGCCCTGTGACCCAGGCTTGTCTGTGGCATGAGTACTATCTTCTAGATCATTAATAACACTGTTTAAGTTCTTAAAGGGCCAGCACAATGACTCAGCAGGAAAGGTGCTTACTACCAAGACTATGAACCTGTTGATACCCAGGATCCATGGTGGGAGAAAACTGACTCCTCAAAATTGTCCTGTGACTGCTGTACACATACAAATAAGAGATAAAAGGAGTGGGCTGGAAAGATGGCTCAATGGTAAAGAGCAAGAACTGCTCTGGCAGAGAACACAAATTCAGCTCCCAGAACAACTGCCTATAATGCCAGCTCCAGAGTCACTCGATGCCTTCAGCCTCCAAGGGCACTGGCAGTCCTAAGCACGTACTCACATACACACTCACAACCACACATAATTAAAACTCTCTCAGAGTAGGCTAGGGCACACAGTAAGTACCCAACGGATGCTAGCAGTTAGTTCTAGCTGTAGTTCTAGCTGTAGTTCTAGCTGTAGTTCTAGCTGTAGATGGCTTCTAACAATCTCTCACCACAGGTATTCTGCTAATCTTTGTGCTGGTCTAAGGAAGGATTTACTTTTTCAAAACTGAAATAAAAACGAGACATCTGTTATGTTCAGACTTATTTTATATTTTAATAACAATATATACGCCATCTTGTCACCACGGAATGTAAGTTTGGGTTGGACAGGGATTTTACAGTGCAGTGAACATTCTGTATATCCAAGATGGTGTGTAATGTCTGAAAACCCAGCCCACCACTGTCTACCTCTCACTTTTGGTACTTTAATAGACATGATTCTTACAGACAGTAGAGACACTGCCTGCATTGGCCGCGTGTTCCCTTCATCCTGTATTACGACTTACAGTACCTACTTCTGCCCGGCACCACAAAAAACAAACAAAATACCTCTATTTTAAGTTAAGAATTATCCTATTAACAAGCAGCAAAAATATAACTTTGCAATTATAAAAGAGCTAAACCAGAACCCATGATCAGTTTATAAGTGTGATTCTAATAAACACTGACTCTCTGCAGCTCTTATCAGCTTTCCAGGTTGTTGCGCGCGTGCGCGCACACACACAAACACACACACACACACCCTCCCTCCTACTTAGTTATAGGGGATTTATAAGTTAGTTATATTTTGTGGACTCTTTGGAAAGTGTTTTCAGAAGCCAACAAACCTTAAAATCTGAAGTTCTGAAGTCAGCCCACAGGCAGACAAAGTAAATGAACCAGGGCAAACAGGATTCTTTCTGGACACCCTCCCAAGGCGTGGGCTGCTCTGCACACAGTGCGTGCATCTGCACTGTTAGCTGCCATTCTTACGGTGACTTCCACCGTAAAGGTGTAAGGGAAACCTTGCGGCCAACTACTCTCAGGTGACAGATTTTTTCTGTGTTACCTTGACTCCCCCGAGTGACCTAGTTAGTGAATTAGTCACTAACAGTTTGGTCACCAGGCAAATCAAGCTGGCAAGAAAGTAAACCAATATTCAATAGTGTGTTTTGTCTAAACCCACATGTTATTTATTGCAGACACAAACACGCAACCTCAATATGAGACGTCTAATAAAGCAAGCGCTTCCCAGACCAAGGAGGCAGCAGCTCTTCTAAGGCTTAGGCTTGGCCCAGAACTCCTGATACATGGAATAGCCCATACCTAAAGAAAAAGAAGAGGAGCATTAGAACATTTCCTGCAGGATTCAGAAAACACACCACAGTCTACAGGACAGGGCCAGTGGGGGCTGCTTACTATATCACACTGTCTTAATGAACAATCAGTATTTACCAGGCAATTTAAAAAACACCCACTCATTATACAAGATAAAGTCAATACACCACGATGCCAGTAAAAGCATGTGCATTTTAGAATCTTTTCTACTTCCCAAACTCAATACAACCATCACATCTTCTCAGAGAACTGTTACCATTAACCTATGTTCAGAATCTGGGCAATGCAATTGAAGAGTTACAGAATGCGGACTTACTATCATAGGAGGCGAAGCTCTGTCCCTGCTCTAATTGTTTTTTCATAAGAAATGAATCAAAGGTATTCTCAAGTGGTTTTAAGATCAGCAGAAAATATTTACTTTGCTTTGTAAGAAAAAGCATCAATGAGAAGCAGAAATTTAAGAATGTCTGTTGAACCTACCAAGAGTCATGGCCCCCACAACAAAGCCCTGAGCTGCTACACGCATGTGGATCAAGTGAATGGACATCTTCGTGTTTCCCCTGCTCTTCAGTTTGTATAACCCATACGCAACAATCGCTGCGAAGCCTGCCATTCCTACAACAGAGTCACGACTGTGTTAGATGCATGGGAGAGGAACCAAGACAGTGGCAGTTAACCAAGGTACTTTCTGCAAATACTTTATCAGATCATTAATTAAATAACACACGAACTAAAGTTTTAATCTTTTTTGCTTCACAAGCCCAAATCTAGAATTTACAGTGAACAGTAAGCTGGCCTTGAACTCCACCTGACTCTGCCTCTTAAGCACTGGGTCTTATGTATCCCAGGCTAGCCTCAAATTTGCAATGAACAGTAGATGAGTCTGATCCTCCTAACCCTACCTTCCAAGTGCTGGGTTACGCATATGCCACAACGCCTAGCTAAGGATTACTTCTGAATAAAAAAAATGTGGGTTTCCGGAATAATGAGACAGATTTAAGAACGCAAGGGGTCAGTGAGTTGTCTCAGCAGGTAAACCTGCTGCCAAGCTGGACAACGAGCCCAAGTCCTGGAATCCAAGTTTTTTGTTTTTGTATTTTGTTTTTTAAAGCCAGATGTGGTGAGGATCTGTAATCCCAGCAGCACTCCTATGGGCAGATAGAAGGTAGAGATGGGAGGCCATGGGCCAGCTAGCCTGGGCAGAGAAAGTTAGAGAGAGCTGCCTCAACACAGTGGAAGGAGAGAACCAACTCCTGACAGTCATCCTCAGACCTCTACATGAGTGCTGTGGCATATGTACATATGCACACATATACAATAACAAAGAAACGAAATTTTAATTTTAAAACAGACCATATGGTCTATGAAACCTTTAGGAAATTTTGGCCACAAAGAACACTGAATTTCAAAAAGGCTAATACCTAGACTGCATAACCTAAACTAATATTAGCAGTCAATATACAACAGGCTGTACGTACATACTGAAGAGGCTAAGCTTGTACTTGGGCATGGATGTTAAAACAGAGTGAAGGGACTTAGGTAATAACTGTGAGCACTGAAAAGGAAAAAGCAAAGGACAATACCCCTCTTAAATAGAATCTGTCAGACCCAAACCAGAAAGGTGTAGGACTGAGAATGGAAATCCAGCTAGACTTTTCCCCTTGGTGTTTTCTGATGTATCAATGAAGTAACTGTCCTCCTTGGCTTCAGTGTGAGTGGGACACTTAGAGCAGTGGCTCCCAACCGTCCTGAGGCTGCCATCCTTCAGTAGATTCCTCAAGCTGCTGTGACCCCCAACCATAAAATCTTATTGGTTGCTACTTCATAGCTGTAATTTTGCTACTGCTATGAACGGTAATGTAAACATCTGTGTTTTCCCATGGCCTTGGTGACTGACCCCTGTGAAAGGGTCGAAACCCACAGGTTGAGAACCATTGCTAAGAAAGAGTCACGTGAAGGAGTCTGAGCTGGGGCACTGCCAACATCAGAATGGGCTGTGGTCATGTCTGTGGGACACTGTCTTGACTGACAATGGGAGGGCCCGGTCCACTGTGGGTGGTGCCATTCCTTTTTGGGCAGGTGGTCCTGGTCTGGGAAAGTAGTTGGCTGACCATGAGCCTGGGGGTGAGGCAGCAAGCTGTATCCACCCACATGGATCCAACCCCTTCAGGTTCCTGCCCTGACTTCAGTGATAGACTGCCACCTGGAAGTGTAAGACAAATAACCTCTTTTTCCTTTCCTTTTGATGCTCTTGGTGATGGATTTTATCACATCAACAGCCATGTAACACGGACAGCAATCTTTTCTAATTGGTCTAGTCGTTTCTCACTTGGTTCTTGTATTCCCTGTGCAGATAATTGCCCACAGACCAACAGGGTTTTGTCCTAAAGTATGCACACAGCTCCTGTCCTGCTATGCAGTGTCAGGCTCTCCAGGCAATAGCAGCAGACTCCACAGGGATCCCTGACCAATTCTCAACTCTAAAGGGGATGATTCTAGTGCTTTAATACTAATTATCTTGTACCTGCTTTAAGTGAATAAACTATTGCCACTCACTGACTTTACAGTTCCCACTGGTGATCATACAGCTGTCCCATGGGATGAAGGGCCTTCATGGACGCTGCATGCCTGTGTGACTGACCTCAATACGACCTAACTGCCAGAGTCTGGCAGCCTCATCTGCCCACGTTGCTGCCTATCACTGCTGGAGGGATGCAGCGTCCTCTAGGCAGCACCTGTAGACCCGTGCTCCGTCTCTCCTGACTTCATCTTAGATGGCTTTGCTGGCTTTCACCTCTATCAGTGCCAGAAACCTTAACAGGGTTTTTCTGTCTTGAGTCCTGGTAAATCTCTGGGTCAGAAAGAAGGTGGTCCTGGGATCCCCAACAGCATGGGACACCAAAATTACAGCCCAAAATCTGAAAACACACAGAACTTTGGTGATGAGATTTATATGATATTGATCTTACCATATTTCAACAAAATAAAAAAAAAAAGGTATTTCAGGATCTACTCAATATACAAATTTATCATGTTTCCACTGCTCCAAGCTCAAAGGAGGCTGATTATCAGAGCAACAGCCAACTTACCAATGGGGACAAACGGTGTCTCCTTAGCTTTCCGAATAAACTTAGACCCCTGGCCTTCATCGTATGAGGAGAGAGAAAGGTCTGTGTTGGTTGACATTGTGATTTCCTGAAGAGTCTTCCTGAAAGAGAATTTCTTTGTGACATTATGTAATTAAAAGCATCTAGAATATTATATTATTCAATACTGAATGAACTACTATGCATTGGTTTCTTTAAAAACAGAGATAGGAATATGCTTTCATTTAATCTCAGGTGTGAGACGTGTTGCTGCTTCAGAGTGTCCACAGCAGCCGACTCTGGTTTGCCTCCTGCTCTTAGAGGCGTGGTTTGCAGCTGCAGATAGCTTCTGTGATTGTGTGACATTTGGAACTCTGTTATTTTTAGAAGGGATATAAGGCTAGGGCCCTAGGAGGTGGTGTGCTTTGTTAAGTAGTCACATGCAAAGAAACAAGAAGAAACCAAATATCCTCACAGCAAAGATCACACTTGTCCCCAAAGAACTCGATGCCCCTGAGGTAGTCTTAATGTCAGCCCTTCCCCCTCTAACCTTTTTCTCTGTTTAGTGTGAGAGGGTTGAAAAGGTAGAAGCAGCAGCCACAAAGTAGACAAAAGACCAGCTACAACTATGCCTAGTTTCCATGGTATCTGTTATCTGTGAACTTGAAAAAATAATTTTTTAGAGAACTTTCACAATTAAAGAGAATTGTCTATATTCTTCCATCATGTTTCCTTTAATATACTGTAAAAACAGCAATATTCTTCTAAAAGAATGTGTAGATGTCTGTCTATCTGCTTGTAAGTGCCGAGGAGGCCAGAAGGTGCTGATCTTTGAAGCTGGAGAAAAGACTGAAGTAACTGCTTACAGATACGCTTTCATGTTCCATTGCATAGCCTGGCTTTGTTCTGAGATAGGATCTCTTTACATAGCCCTGGATGTCCTGGAACTCACTCTGTAGACCAGGCTGGCTTTGAACTCAGAGATCTGCCTGCCTCTGCCTCCTGGGAGATGGAATTAAAAATCTGTACCACCATGCTGCTGGTTTCTTTCCCCCTTTCTTTCTCTTCTTTCTCCCTTCCTTTTCTTCCTCTCTGAGGTCATCACTGTTACCATCACTACACACAACACAGCTCCTTGCGGACTTCTTATCTGACATCCACTAGGCTTTGCTTCCGATTCCCCTCCTTTACATGCCTTCCCAGTGTCCCCAGGCTTCCTCTTCACATCATCCTTTTAAGTGCACTCAGAGAAGGCCAACCTGAGCTCAATGGCTATATGACTAAAGGAGCAGGACAAAAAGACTTCACTCCGCCATCACAGAGAGCAGAGACTCTATCTCTTCACTCCGCCATCACAGAGAGCAGAGGCTCACTCTTCACTCGTCCATCATCACAGA
>JADRCH010000127.1:2158400-2190976 GCA_019843965.1 Rhynchomys soricoides | reverse complement strand
CTGAAGCCTTCTTTCAGCCTCTTTGGGTACTAGGTACACGTGAGGTGCACAAACAAAGCACCCATACACACAAAGACTGCATTTTGCTATGGCAGTCACTTAAACCAATCATGAGCCGGATATAGGTTTCCCCATGTATTCAGTACTTAATAAGGATTATACAGCCAGAGAGACAATATAATCCTTAAGAAAAGTTTCAAAGAACACACTGTACATTTTTCTAAAGATTTAGATTGTGTTAGTTATTTTTAGATGGTTTAAAGTTGTCTGATCCATTTCTTTTAATGGGAATGCCAGTTTTGAGAATTTAAGTGTCTGGTTTAGATAGCACACAGGCAGACTCTAAGTAATTAATTGAGCCCTCTCTGGAACCAGTTCAAGGTCACATGCTCAGATCTATGAAGTACAAAACTTTGGTAAAAAGGATTGGCAACTTCCAGGCTTCTTCTGGTTCAAACTTTAGTTGTCAAAAGGTCCTTGTTACACAATTATGTCATGTGAGCAGTGCTATAAACGTTAGTGGTAAGCAAAATAAACTTTGTATTTCATGTTGTTTTAGCACAAGGAACAAAACATGAATAATGAAAACAAAAACCAAAACAAGCAAAAGGCTGCCCAAGTGCAGTAGTAGCCTTGTTTTGGGTTTATCATTTATCAGTCTGTCTGTCTGTCTATGTATCTGAGACTGTTCTGTTTCACAAGCTAGCCTGGTATTTTTATGTTGTATGAGCTGTCCTTGAATTTTGGACAGTCCTTCAGCCTTAACCTTCCAAGTTCTGAGATTCCAGACATGTACCATTGAGCTCACTTTTGGTCTGTTTAAATAGGACTCTTAGACTGTCAATGTCACATGCCTGCAGTTCTTCTATGCTATCCATTCTAGGAACACTCAGACACTTGCCACTCTGGTGCAGTATGCCTTTGGGGCACCATTTAACCTTTGCTGTTCTAAGCTGACTGGAGCAGAGTATGAAGTTTGTTCCACAGTAAGGTAGTGATGCATGCACGGTATCATGAATAACCCCAAAATTGTTCTGGGCCCCTCGATCCTCCCCCAAAATTGGGACAAATGCCCCCTGCACTGAAGCCTGCTGTGATGGCCAGGGACTGCTTCTGTCTGTGCCAGACTGTGTGAGGCCCTGTTACACACTGGTGTAATAAATGACTTTCCTGCTAGGCCGCTGAACACTCAGGGCCCAGGAGATTCAGTAGGGTTGTTCTGCTGTCCTTGGCTCCATACCATGTTACCACAGTGATAGACACCTATCATAATTCAGAGGGAATGGATAAGAGATATAGAAGGTACCTCATCCTACGCTCCTCACTATAGATAATTATATATTTATGCATTTGTGTGTGTGAAAGAGAGGGGGGGGAGAGAGAGAGAGAGAGAGAACAACCTGTCTGTACCTTCTACCACATATGGTCTGGGGGGTGAGACTTGGGTCATTGGGGCATGGTACAAACACCTTTACCGCTGATCCATCTTACAGGTTCCTATAAATCATTTCAACTGACCTATATGTTTGTAGAAAGAAAGGTGTCACAGAGGTACCTGCCTGCCTTGCTCTTGGCCCCTCAGAGAGCCTCCCATTGCTCATGTTTGAAGCAGCTGGGTATATGTTGTCCTAGGGAATGGGGTTCTGAGTTCAGTTGTCCCTTTACTCTTAAAGTTTCATTGTCTTGTTCTTGGCACCCTTCTTTAAAAATATTTGGTTTGTTGGTGTTGTTTAAGTGTGTGTCAGACCTTTTGAGGAAACTGCACCTGGCCATTTCCAGTGATTGGGAATGCAGACATGCAGATGGTTCAGGGAAGACATACTAGACTCTAAACTTGACTCACTTCCTTCCTGGAACTAATTTCATTAGATTGAAGAAATGGGTCTATGGATGCAGCAAAGAAACCCTGCAAGTGCTTTGGGTGGAGTGTTAGGTAGATGTCCCAGTACAGGGAACAGTGTCAAAGGTCACCGACTCTATGGCCATACTATCCTGAATGGACTGTCTCAGCAAAGACTCTGGAAGACCATATCTTCGAAGGGGCCTGATGACTGGAATGCAGAGATCCAGAGGGTAATTCTTATAGAGCAAACAGGACAAAGAACGGAGGGCACCATGGGATGGTAGCTTTGTCTTAGAGCCTGTGAGTGGAAAAGAAAACAGTGATAAAAGCCGAGTCAGAAGAATGAGGAGCAGGCTTCAGTCCCAGCTGGGAGGACTTTGCTTTAGATTTATTACTAAAGAACATAGACAGGTTGGGTGAGGTGGTTCAGGCCTGTAATCCTCGTTCTGTGGAGTTGGACTTTAAAGCCACCCTAAACCACATAGCAAGTTTTGAGGCCAGTCTGCGGTATGGAGACCCTTTCTGAAAAATACAGGGGGCTGGGACAGAAGTTTAGTAGGTAGATCGCTTGGCTAACATACGCAGTCCTGGGTTCATCTCCAGCACGGCATAAACTGGGTGTGGTGGTGCACAAGTCAAATCCTAGAACTCAAGAGGTAGAGACGTCAGGATCAGAAGTTCAGAGTCACCCTCAATTACTCAGCAAACTTAAGGAACACCAGCCTGGTCTACTTGAGACCCTGGCTCACCTCCTAAAATGGAGAACATTCTTTCTGTGTGTCCGAGGAGGATGTTGACAAGAACAGAGAATATTTGCAGTTCTTGGCAGAGGCATAAAATGGACTGGGAAAGAAATGTCAGCCTTGATCTGTCCAGTCTTGTGTGAGACATTGTGCAAGAGTACAAGGTCCACAGACTGAGTTTTCTTTGCTGCTTCTGGGCTATATGACTGGAAGAAAACATGGGTACCTCTGTTTCCTCATCTGGGATAGGTGCTTCTGACCTGTGTTAGGTGGTACCCAAGCTCTATAGGTGCTGCACAAAACCATCATTATTCTGACATTTCTGCCTGCCCACCTTTTTTGGTGTGTGTGTGTGTCTTTAGGTCCTACCTAGCTAACCTACAAATATAATAGACAATTTCATTTGTATAACCTTTGCACTTTAAATTTTCTTTTGATTAGTGATGAGATGCATAAGAACCATAAATGCAGAATGCTCACAAGTAGTTTAGTACACAGATGGAGAAGTGAAGGAAAGGCAGACTTTATCTCTCGTTTACACAATCTCTTATTTTTAAACCCCTGTTTTCAACCAACCATGTAAAAAATGTTTCCATTAGTAGCCAAAAGGGCAGCAGGATTTGTGTTCATATAACCATGAACAAAAATATACTTTAAATATCTTAGTCTTGAATTTAATTTATTCACTGACGCATTTAACAAATGCTGGTGAGAAAAAACGTGGGGTTTGGAGCTCACTTGGGAAAGCATTGGTGCCGTTCCAACATGGCTGCGGCTCAGCATGGCTGAGGTTCCAGCACGCCCGCGGTTCCAGCATGGCCTCTGCTCCAGCATGACTGCGGTTTATGGATTCAAAAGACGTGTGTTTGAAGATCGCTAGAACTCCTGTTAGGAGTAAGACCTCAAAGAAGTTCCTTACCTTCTTGGAACTTGAAAATTCTCATTAACATAATGATCCATCAGTGGCGACAGAGGTGACTCAGCAGATGAAGTGCTTGCTGTGTCAGCATGAGGACTTAATCTCAGATCCCAGTCCCATGTAGGAAGGCTGGGCACAGTAACACGTATCTGCACCTCAACATTATGCTGGAGTGGATGGAGACTGGCAGAGCCAACCAGGACAGCGGAGACTTGGAGTTTAGTGAGAGGCTCAGTCTCAGATAACATACGCACGCACTCACACACGCATGCACGCACCTGCACACGCACGTGTGCGCATGAAGACATACAAACCCTTTTTTAAAAAGGAGTACCTCGGCCGGGCAGTGGTGGCGCACGCCTTTAATCCCAGCACTCGGGAGGCAGAGGCAGGCAGATTTCCGAGTTCGAGGCCAGCCTGGTCTACAGAGTGAGTTCCAGGATAGCCAGGGCTACACAGAGAAACCCTGTCTTGAAAAACCAAAAAAGAAAAATAAAAAAAGAGTACCTCATAAGATTGAATGATGTGACCTAAATGACCTCAGTTTAAGACACCAAGAGCAGACCTTGGATGCTTATCGATTGCTTTTGGGTCACTATGGCACAATGCTTGACAGAGTCATGTGGAAGATGGAGGGAGCAGGGAGGAGGGAGGACGGAGGAGGGCTTACTTTGGTTCACAGTTTCAGAGGGTTTGCCTATCTGAGCGGAAGGCATCAGGAGCGTTCCACACCACAGAGAACCAGGAAGCAGAGAGAAGGTGAATGTCCGCAATGCTGTTTTCTCCTATCTGAGCGGAAGGCATCAGGAGCGTTCCACACCACAGAGAACCAGGAAGCAGAGAGAAGGTGAATGTCCGCAATGCGGTTTTCTTCTCTCTCCTTTATTTCCAGGGCTCCAGCTTCCCGGGTGGTGCCCCTCATTCACGTCATCGGTTAAAGCCAGCTCACAGACACACAGGCACCTAGGGAGTGCCTCTAACTTCCAAGGCCATTCTAAATCCAGTCAATCTGACCATGAAGATTAATCAGCAGAGGATCGAATCCCAATTGCTAAAGATTATTTATTTTTAATTATGTGACATATGTGTGTATGTCTCTTTTTCCGTGTGTGCGCGTGTCTGTGTGTGCACGTGAGTGCAGGTGCCCAAGGAGACCAGAGGTATCAGATTCCCTGGAGCTGGAGTTGTAGTCAGTTGTGAGTCACAGGGAGTGGGTGCTGGGAACCAAATTCCAGTCCTCTGGAAGAGCAGCAAGTGCTTCTAACTAAGGAGCTATCTCCAGTCTCTATTAATATTTCGAGATACAATCAATCTCTTGTACTGCAGGCTGGCCCTAAACTCTTGGCAATCTTTCTATTTCAGTATCCCAGGTGCTGGGATAACCACACTGTCTTAGTCAGGGTTTCTATTCCTGCACAAACATCATGACCAAGAAGCAAGTTGGGGAGGAAAGGGTTTATTGAGCTTACACTTCCATGCTGCTGCTCATCACCAAAGGAAGTCAGGACTGGAACTCAAGCAGGTCAAGGAGCAGGAGCTGATGCAGAGGCAATGGAGGGATGTAACTTACTGGCTTGCTTGCTTCTCCTGGCTTGCTCAGCCTGCTATCTTATAGAGTCCAAGACTACCAGCCCACAGATGGTACCACTCACAAGGGGCCCTCCCCCCTTGATCACTAATTGAGAAAATGCCTTACACCTGTATCTCATAGAGGCATTTTTCTCAACTGAAACTCCTTTCTCTGTGATAACGTCAGCTTGTGTCAAGTTGACACACAAAACTAGCCAGTACACACACCATACCTGTCTGAATCGTGTTTTGATGATATTCTATGTTTTCTCTCAAACTTCAGAGGGGGAGAAAGGTGTTGACATCATCCTCACCCTCTTCCTCTCACTCACTTCACCCAGCTTGCTTTCTGTACCCGGCAAACTGCTGAACCTGTAATGGTGAAAGACATCACTCAGTGGATGTCCCCCAGTCTCTCGGGCATACTCTGAACTCCCCCCATCAAATGGGCATCATGAAACACTTTTGACATCTTCTCCCCAGCTCCTTCTGACCTGACCTTTTTTTCTTAATTACTGTCTGTTGTGATCCTCCTGCCTCAGTCCCCTCCTCCCCTAACCTCTGACTTTACCACAGATGGCACAGTCCTTTCTTCAGAGTTAGTAGTCACAGGATAGGCAGGAGACGCAGTGAGGTCTATTTTTAAGGTCTCTTGCTTCTTTTACTGGCTTTGGAACTTCTAGGTCTGGGTTAACAGCACACATACATCAACTTCATGTAACTGTTCTTTGGATTGGCCATGCAGTCTATAATATTGGCTCCTTGGGAGGTTGAGTCAGGAGGATGGCAGGTTTAAGGCCGCCCTGACACTGTAACTTTTGAAACTTCAGTGCTAGTGAGACTACAAAAGCCTGTCAACCCGAGTTAGATTCCCCAACCACTGTAAAAGTGGGAGAAAAGAAATAACCTCACAGCGTTGTCTCCTGACCTCTACTAGTGTGCCTTGGCATGTGTGCCCACTCCTGTCACATGTGCACAAATATGTACACACTAATGGCAAGGTCTTTTAAAACTGAAGTATATCTGGGAGGGTGGGCTGGGCTGTAGCCAACGATTCACAAAGCTCTGCTTCGGTAGCCAGTACTGCAGAAGTGAGTGCAGTCTGACACCACACACTTCAGCACTGGAAAAGTGTGTGCAATCTTACACACTCAGCACATATTTTCTTTATTTTCCCATAGGCAACAAGTAGGCAGGGTCTTCTTCTTAAATAACCAGCTGTAGATAGGTTATATGTTGACATTTTAGTTGATAAAGTTTGTAATTTAATAAACACAGCTGGAAAGAATGGCTTATTTTATAATTGCATTTGCACAGGTGTGAGACTACAATGCACAAAGAGCCCCCATCTCTGGAAGTGGAAGACTTCCTGAAGTCTTCTGAAAGACAGCACTTCCCAAAGAGAGGAATGGAACAGCTCTGTTCCCTGGCTTCCTGCCTGGGACCTGCACCAGATGGGGGTAGTGGTTTCCAGTCTTTGCTTTACAAGCCCTAAGGCAACTGTTCCGTCTCTCTGTTTCTGTCACCCCGGGTCTGCTGGTATCCTGCACACAGAAACTTCCATCAAACCCTGAAAACCTGGCTGAGTGACTCCAGGCTGACTTTGCAGGGATGAGCAGCTGCACAAGGTGCCACTGGCCACCCCGTCAGCTCCTGGAGTCACAGTAGAATTTTTCCTTTCAGGCCAGGCTGACCTTGACCTACCAGGCCTTCTGCCTCAACCTCTGAAGTGTTGAAATTATAGGTGTGTGCCGCCACACCCAGCCTGCTTTGGGTTTGAACCCCATGATCGCCCATCACCTCAGTCTACCTAGAATGCCAATGACTCCCATTCTCCCTCAACAAGGCTTCCAGGGCTGTTTATGATCTGATGACTCTCTGGATGAGGTGCCTCTTTTAGGAGGTAGTCACTCTCGATGGCTGTGCAAATAGGTTTTTATTGACTGATTTCCAAGCTCTCCTAGCCTCCTGCCCTCACTGCCGATTAGAGGCACCATCTGTTTGCCTTGACAGCTTAATGAATTGAGGGCCTGTAAATGGAACTGACATTTAAATTAGATCCAAATTGCAGTAATGGTCCTTCTTTCCCAGAGATGAATGAGCAATTGCTTTTACAGCTCTAGGAGAAAAGTGGATTATGCAAACAGGTACTTCACCTTATGCTGATGCAGGAGAGGAACCTGTGGCCCAGGGAAGAAGCCTAGAAAAGAGGGGTTTTCTGACCAAAGCAGAGCACATTCTGGGTCTTTCTACCCCACTTCATGGTGATCAGGAGAGAGTTTTAAGGATTTCAGGTATCAAAACAATAGCAAATTAAGATGAGCTAGCAACCTTAGCCTGCTGCGTTGTTAGGTCTAAGGCAGGGAAACTGGGCCAATGTGCTCTGTGGCTTGTGTTTTCTCCAGAAGTTGGGCTGCTTAGAGACAGATATCTACTACCATTCTGGAGCGTGTGCTCTGGCTTCCTTGGGATCCATAGGCTGAGCTCTTGTATGGAGAGGCACCCCTTTCCCTAGCATACTGTGTAATCTCAGGTCACCTCGAGTCTTCTGTTTACATCCCAGCTGACACACGCAAGAGACTATTGTTTTGTGATCTAAACACCATGGAGACTGGGACCTACCCCAGATACCTGTAAGTGCTATGGAACCTACAGTTTAGCTAAGACAAGATATCTGTCCTGGAAACTCTCAAAGGCAGAATCTGGCCAATGGGAGTTGGGGCTTGTCTCCTTTGTCCCTCCTCCCTGGGCCTGGGAAGGGAACCCACAGAACTGTGAGGTTGGAAGCAGCTGCAGGAGTCCCCATTCCCACCCATCTGATCATTGGCCTGTGCTTGGGCACTGTGCTGCACAAAGAGGGCCCAGAACTCCCCATCGGGACCTGATGTGTGCCAGCCTTGGGCAGTGAGGGAAAGGGGAATTGTCCATCTGCCACCATACACTCTTATCTTCCCCATAAAAGAAATGTTCGCTGGTAAGAATATATATCAAGTCAAAAGGGACAGGAAATCACTCCAGCCATAAACTCTAATCCTAGAGAGGTAGATCAGAGGAGGCTGACTTTACATTTGGCTTTCAGATAAGGAATGTCCAGCCCATTGGGCCCTAAAGTCCTCTTCTGGAGGAGGCAAATGGAATTGTCACCACCACCACCACCTCCTCCTTCTCCTCCTCCACCTCCTCTTCTTCCTTCTTCCTCTTCCTCTTCTTCTTCCTCCTCCTCTTCCTCCCCCTCCCTTTCCTTGGTTTCCTTTTCTTTTTGAGACAAAGTATTGCTCTGTAGCCCAGATTGGCTTCAAACTCAAGATTCTTCTGCCTCAGCATCCTGGATGCTGGGATTACAGGTATGTGACACCCACTCCTGGCAAAAAGAATTGATTCTGAGATTTCCTGTTCTCATAGATAGCAAACTGGTTATCCCACAAGCCAACTTAACACTTGATCTCTAATTCAGGACAAACACTGATTGTGCCTGGGCTACTCAAGGGGTCCCTGAGGTCTCTTATTAGGTGTACAGCATGTTGAAAACATCAGCTGTTCTTGGTAACTCTGTAGATGGATTTTATTATGAAGCACAAGTCCTGCATGCTTAGTGTTACATTCCCAATAACGAGGCTAATGAGTAACGGTATACAGAGCCTACAATATGGTTGATGTGAGTGGGCTTTAGTATGAGCATCATGGTTACATTTATTGACAACCAGCGACTGCTCCAGGGAGAGGAGAGTGTGATGTCACCTGAAATCAGGAGTCAGCATTAGAGATAGCTCAGAGTAGCTCTCCAGGGATGGGAGGGACGGGAGTGGGTTAAAAGAATGGGTGAGCTCTGGGTGGAGAGGAGAGACAGGAGGGTCAGTGAGAGGGCCGCAGAGGTCTGGAAGAGTAGGGCACACATTTGCCCATGTGTACTATCAAGGCAGTGGCAGACCTGGACTTTGGAAGAAGTCAAAGTTCGAGAAAATTGGCCATATTCCCATGGGTGTGTCAGCTTTCAAAACAGATTAGCTCACTGGGTGCAAATATATTATCCATGTAACTTTCTGTACAATAGCCCCTGTTAAACTGGTGACTAAGGTAATTACCTATGACTTCTCAGAAATTCTCTTCCCAAAGAAGTTAGGGGAGAGGTTAGCAGTTATTGTGGGTATTGTGGGATGGGCAGTGTGAGCCATTGTCACCTGTGCCCTACTTGGAGGCCAAGTGAGATCCTGCGCTCCGGTGCCTCACTCTCTTCCCTTCGCCTCTCAGTCCCCACCACACCAGCTCGCTCTCTCCTGTGCCTTACCCCCATCCACCCCTGTCCACCCCCAGCCACCTCCATTCCCACTGTCCCACTCTCCTGTTCACTCCTTCTCCCGTTGCTATGACAAAACACCTTCCGAGAAGCAGCTCAAGAAAGGAAGGGTTTGTTTGAGGTCATAGTTTGGAGTATACCCTGTCCTTCCTGTCAGGGAAGGCTTGGCAGCAGGAGAGCAAGGGCATGTGTGGTCCTGGTGCACCTGCAGTTAGAAAGCTGAGAAGGAGCAACATTGTTGCTCAGTTTTGTTTTGTACCCAGAGCTCTCATCTCCTAGGAGCCTGTCAAATTGTCAGTTAAGTAGTGACTTAGTTTTACATGAGGGGATCCTGAAACCCAGGGAGGGGAGTGGTTTTGCTCCAGCGTGAGGATTTCAGAGCTATGGCAGGAGAGAGGCCTCCTGACCCCCACCCTCTGCATCCGCTCTGTAGCTTTATGCTTTTTATTTCTTCATCTTACCGATTGAGAGGAAGAAGGGACACAGAACAGAGCATGGGGAAACTGGAGGAGTTCCCCTCCATGGCAGAGTACCCTGGGAACTCCTAGTAGAGGCAGGAGAAGCAATGGCTGTGCTCCTGTCTCAGACCTCAGTTCTGGGCAGGGGTTCCAGTTCAGTGGCAGAGAGCTTGCTTAGCATACACCAGGCCCAGAGCTCATGCCCAACACCTAAAAGTTAAAGTAGAATAAGACAGGTGTTTTGAACTCACAGACAATAAGATTTTTAAAGGACACTGACATTTTACTAAGCAAATCCCAGAACTTGCTTTTAAATTTGAGTTTTCAGCGTCTGTTTTCAAACACCCTTTGTAGCATTAGCCAGTTTACTCCAGGGTCCATGTTTCTCTCCTCTGTGAACATATTGAGATCTTATGTTTCCTGTTAAATGTCTCAAGGGGTCTAATGTCTGAGTGTATGGCAGTTTCAGAAAGGGGCTCTTGTTATATGTCTATATTAAAGGACGTGTGACCCTTTAGTAAATTATGAAGGGTGCAGATCTCTAGCCTATGACTAATGAGCAATACTCTTCTGCTCTCTGCACTAAAGCCCTTAAAAGTGGCAAATCTCATTTTAATATGCTCTTTGGCTGGGCATCAATGGCACACACCTTTAATCCCAGCACTCAGGAGGCAGAGGCAGGCTGATCTCTGTGCATTTGAGGCCAGCCAGGTGAACAGAGCAAGTTCCAGGACAGCCAGAGGTAGGTAGAGAAACCCTGTCTCAAAAACAAACAAAACCAACCAACCAACCAAACAAAAATTCTCTCTGCATTCCCCCAAATTTAGTGTACATAGTGTGGGACAGCAGCACCCCAAGAGGAGCAGAGCTGTAACATGGGGTCTGACAGCTGCCCACCTGGTGAGTTGCTGTCATGTCTGCCTTTTGTGTCATCTCCTTTGCTGTTAGTGGTGCTGTGGCCATGATCTGAGTCACCTTTCCTCTAAGAAGGCTTTGCTGCTTCAGGAGAGTATCAGAAATTGGCCCTTCAATGCATTGCTTGGGGTCTCTGGATTTCCTTACACTCCCTTGGGCTAGGTAGACCTTCCAACGATGCTCCTACCTGGGTGAGTAAGTGAACTCCAATCTCTCCAAACTCGGTGGATTTTGAATGTTTTGTTTTCCTTTTGTTTAATTTGGGGTTAATGTACCAAAGCTGACTCAAAACCGTGGTTTTCTGAAACGATCTTGAGCCTGTGAACTGTAATTTCTGGAAATGTTTTAGCCATGAAAAAAGAGTCATCCTCTAGTGTCTAAGGAGAGAAACCCATTAGTTTTGTATTTTTGCATGTATAGAGAACGGACTTTGCATAATTGATGTTTTATATATTTGTCATAGGGAACATATTTAGTCCAATAGAATGGCAGATTTTAACTATGATTTGAAATTTCTAAGCAGTTTAGACTTACATTTTTTAAAACTGAAAATAGTTTTTTTTTTCAAATAATATATTCTGATTGTGGTTTACCCCTCCCTCAACTCCTCCCAGACCCTGCCTACCTCCTGATCCACCCAAATCCACACCCTTTCTCTCTCTATCATTAGAATACATACAGGCAATAATAATAATAATAATAATAATAATAATAATAATAATAATAAAATAGTGAAATAAGTAATAGTGAAATACAAATAGTGAAATAAGCCATAGTGAGACAAAACAAACACACAGAAGAAAAAGAGCCAAAGAAAAAGCACAAGAAAAACAGAGACACACACCTGCACACATAGAAGTCCCATAAAAACACACACCATTATACACATACACAGAGAACCTGAAAGGTTTAAACAAATTCCTGACAAAGCATTATGAGACCACAAAGAACCCGAAAATGCCATTGAGTTCATTTTGCATTTCCCATTTTTTGTAGGGCACAGGGATGCTTTTAAGAGTGGTTTGTGTATCTACAGTGAGACACTCTGTTGGAGAAAACTAACTTTTGTTTGTGAGTGGTTATTAGTTGGAGATAGCATCTGGGTTAGGGATAGGGGCTTTCGTCCACTTCTCTGCTCAGATATGGGATCTCACATGGCCCAGATCCCTGTAGGTCCTGCGTACGCTACCATAGCCTCAGAGTTTATATGTCTGTCAGTCCTGCTGTGTTTAGAGAGCCTTGCTTCCTTGGTGTCCTTTATCCCCTCTGGCTCGTAGAATCTTTTGGATCCCTCTTTTTGGGGTTCCCTGAGCCCTGAGGGGAGGGATTTCATAGAGACATTCCATTTAGGGCTGAGCGTACCAAGTCCTCTTTCTTTCTCTGCATGTTGTTACATTCTGGGTTTGTTCCCATCTGCTGCAGGAGGAAGTCTCTGATGATGGCTGAGCAAGATACTGATCTATAACAGAACGCCATTTTATTGCTGCGTTCCTTTAGCAGAACATCAGCGTTTGGTTTTCTGTAGTCTCAGGCACTTGGCCACTTGAGCAGTGTCAAGGACAGGCTCTATGATGGTTTGAATATACTAAGCCATGGGTTATTGGCACTAGTAGGAGGTGTGGCCTTGTTGGAGTGGGTGTGGCCTTGTTGGAGTGGGTGTGGCCTTGTTGGAGTGGGTGTGGCCTTGTTGGAGTAGGCGTGGCCGTGTTGGAGTGGGTGTGGCCTTGTTGGGGTGGGTGTGGCCTTGTTGGAGTGGGTGTGGCCTTGTTGGAGGAAGTGTGTCCTTTGGGGGGGGAGGGCTTTGAGACTCTCTCCCAAGCTCCCTGGAAGCCAGTCTTCTTCTAGCAGCCTTCGGATCAAGATGTAGAACTCTCAGTTCCCCCTGCACCATGCCTACCTGGATGCTGCCATGCTTCCTATGATGATTATGGACTGAACCTCTGAAACTGCAAGCCAGCTCCAATTAAAAGTTGTCCTCCATGAGAGTTGCCTTGGTCATGGTGTCTCTTCTCAGCAATGAAACCCTAACTAAGACAGGTTCTATCCCATGGAGTAGGCCTTACATTCAATCAGATAGTGGCTGGCTACTCCCATAAGCTCTGGGCCGCTCTTGCTCCAGTGCAGCTTGCAGACAAGTCACTCTTGTCGATCATAGGATTTGTTGTTGGTTTGGCATTTACTGGTTTCCTTTGGTAGCTTACACAGTACATTCTAGTAACATGAACACTAGTCAGTAGGGGTGAAGGTTCTAGGTAACTACCAGCTGGATTTCTCTATGCTCAGTGAGATGGTAGGCCCTGTCTTCAGCAACAGGGCTCTGCCATCAGCTTGTGGAGAGCTATGAACAGCCTTGGCAGTAACCTGGGTTGTTTGTGGCTTCCCATAGGGCTGGCCCCTTTGGCTAACCACTCAATTAGATGTAACCCATTCTCAGAACTGGAAGCCTCATTTGGTGACGAGCGCTATCCAGCAGGGGCTTTGTATCCCCTGTCACTTGATGGTTCCTTCCATGTGTTCTAATGCCACTCCTAACCTGAGCTTCCATTCCAACCCCTGTTCATTCATAGCTATTCTATTTCCCCTTCCTAGGGTGATCAACCCTCCTGCCAGCCCCTTACGCTATACCTAACCTCTGGTTATACGGATTGTAGCTTACTTAGCCAATGCTTTAGAGCTAACATCCACATAAAAGCCAGTACATACAACATTTGTCTTTTTGAGTCTGGGTTACCTCACACAGGATGTCTGCTTTCTTCTAGCTCTATCCATTTACCTGAAAACTTCAAGATTTCATTTTTTTTTTAAACAGCTGAGTAATATTCCATTGGGTAAATGTGCCTCATTTTCTTTATCCATTCACCCACAGACAGATATCTAGCCCGTTTCCACTTTTCTGGCCCTTAGGGATAGAACAGCAATAAACACGGTTGAGAAGGAAGTCTCTGCAGTGTGATGTAAGGTCGGTTGGGTATCTGCCCTAGAGGGGTAGAGATGGATCTTGAGGTAGATTTATTCCCAGCTTTCTGAGGAACTGCCCTACTTGTTCCCATAGTGGCTACAAGTTTGCACTCCCACCAGGAATGGATGAATTTCCCTGACTTCACCTCCTCTCCAGAATGAGCTGTCATTTGTTTGATTGATCTTGACTATTCTGAGTGGTTTAAGATGAAATCTCCAAGTCGTTTTGATTTTCATTTCCCTGATGACCGGGGATGCTGAACATTTCTTTTTATTTATTTATTTAATCTATGTGAGTACACTGTAGCTGTCTTCAGACACACCAGAAGAGGACATTGGATTCCATTACAGATGGTTGTGAGCCACCATGTGGTTGCTGGGAATTGAACTCAGGACCTCTGGAAGAACAGTCAGTGCTCTTAACGGCTGAGCCATCTCTCCAGCCCTGAACATTTCTTTAAGTGCTTCTCAGCTATTTGTACTTCTACTTTTGAGACCTGTACTTGATCTTTTAATTGGCTTGTTTTCTTGAAGCCAGTTTTTAAAGTTCTTTATATATTTTAGATAATAAATAAATAATGCTCTCTAAATGATGTGTAGTTGGTAATTTTTTCCCATTCTGTAGGCTGTCACTTTGATGATCTCCTTTGTGATACAGTAGCTTTTCCACTTCATATGGTTCCATTTATTAAGTAATCCCAGGTCTCCTTGCCTGTGCTATTAGTGTTCTGTTCAGAGAGTCTTTTCCTGTGCCAATGAACTTAAGCCTATTACACACCCACACATTCTCTTTGATCAGGCTCAGGGTATCTGACATTATGTTGAGATCTTTGATCCATTTGGAGTTGAGTTTTAGGCAGAGTGATAAGTATGGATCAGTTTGCATTCACTTAGACAAGCACCATTTGTTGAAGATGCTGCCATTTTCCCCCAGTGTGTATTTCTGGCTTCTTTATAAAAAAATCAGATGTCCATGGGTGTGTGAATGTATGTCTGGGCCTTTAATTCAATTCCATTGATCAATGTGTTTGTTTTTATGCCAATGCCATGCTGTTTTTATTACTGTAGCTCTGTAGTACAGTTTGAGATTGGGAACAGTGATGCTTCCAGTGGTTCTTTTATTGTTCAGGATTGTTTTAGCTAGCATGGTGTGTGTGTGTGTGTGTGTGTGTGTGTGTGTGTGTTTTCATATAAGGCTGAGAATTGTCATTTCAAGATGTGTGAAGAATTGTGTTGGATTTGATGGAAATTATATTGGACATATATGCTGGTTTTGGTAGGATGGGTGTTTTTACTTTATTAATCCTGTTGATGCATGAGCATGGGAGATCTTTCCCTCTTCTGATATCTTCTTTAATTTCTTTCATCAATGTCTTAAAGGTGTTTTTTTTTAAGTTTTTTTTTGAGACAGGGATTCTCTGTATAGCCCTGGCTGTCCTGGAACTCACTCTGTAGACCAGGCTGGCCTCGGACTCAGAAATCCGCCTGCCTCTGCCTCCCAAGTGCTGGGATTAAAGGCGTGCGCCACCACTGCCCGGCAAAGTTTGTTATTTTTATTTATTTATTTTTAATCATACATGTCTTTTACTTGCTTGATTAGAGTTACCCCAAGGTATTTTTTCACTCTCTTGTGGCTATTGTGGAAGATATTGTTTTCTTAATTTCTTTTTCAACGCATTTGCCATTTGTATATAGGAAATCTACTTACTCACCACCATTGCCCCCCACTTTGGTTTTTGAGATAGGGTTTCTCTGGGTAGCCCTCACTGCCCTAGAACTTGTTCTGTAGACCAGGCCTCAAACTCACAGAGATCCACCTGCTTCTGCCTCCCAAGTGCTGGGACTAAAGGTATGCACCACCATTGCCTGGCAACGTCTACTGATTTTTGTGTATTAATTTTGTGTCTTGCTACTTTGCAGGAAGAGTTTACTAGGAATTTCCTGGTGGAATTTTTAGGGTCAGTTATGCATACAATCATCTTCAAGTAAAGATACGTTAGCTTCTTCCCTTCCTGTTTGTGTCCCCTTGATCTCCTTCAGTTGTCTTATTGCTCTAGCAAAGACTTCAAGTCTGAATAGATATGGAGAGAGGGGACAGCCTTGTCTCGCTCCTGACTTTAGTGGACATGCTTTGAGTTTCTCTCCATTTAGGTGGCTGTTGGCTGTGGGCTTGCTACAGATCACCTCAGTTTGTTGAGGTGTGTTTCTTTTATCCCAGTCTCTCCAGATGTTCTATGTTGGAGTGTCCTTGAGAGTGAAGACTGCCTGCCTGCTTCCCTGGCCAGCATGGTCAGCAGGTTTCCAGGGAGAGAGCAGAGTGCCTCAGGTGTTGGCATTGAGACTGAGATCATTGTTCTCAGCACAAAAGCTCCTGGAGACTTTTGTTGTGGGCTCAGCCTATTGGGTTTGTGAGAGAAGCTTGGTTTTTTGGTTGAAGTATTAAAGAGGACCGTCTGCTTTCCAGAAGCAGCTGTCCTGTAATGCAGAGGCACTGTGAACATCCCTGCCACTTACTGTCTCCTAACCTGAGGACAGCTAAGTAGGCTTTGGTCTGGGAGGCTGCCTGGACACCCACCTTCCGCCTCTGTACTCCCAACGTCTATGAAAGGGTGCTGGTCTGGCAGGTCCTCTCTTCTTCTCCCTGCCCGTCCAAGCTCAGCACTCTCTTAAGGAGAAGGTCTGGGTGAAGGGGTATGAGAAGAATTATTGCTGTGCACGTGACTTTGTATTTGACCAGTTCTTCAGGGCCTGAAAGGCTAGGGCACATCCTGCAAGAGATGATTGGCATTTTATTAGGTAGGAAATCCTCTGCAGGATTGGCATGCTTACCTTCTGGGGAGCCAAAGGCGACCTCTACTGGCAGGAAGACACTACTACAGTGGGGAGAATATTCCAGGAATGCTTTCTCTCTGGAAAAGACAGACTTTATGGGACTGTTTTCCTAGCGTGTATAAATCACAAACTACACACCACTTACAAACCTTAAAGTTTCTGTGAGATACATCTAAACTGTAGCACTCAGCACAGCTAAATAAAATGTTGTAAGCAGCAGACTTTAAGTGTCAAGATGGACACTAGACCTGCGGAAGCACGGTCACCAGCCCTGGGATGCAAGCCACATTAGTTGCCTGGCTACTAACTCTCACTGCAGCCGAATTCCAGCCGAGCAGTTATTTGTGTGTTCTCTGTGTGTGTGTGCGCACATGCATGCATGTTCACGCCTGCTTATCTGTTTTTGCACTACATGCATACAGGTGTCCCAGGCAACCAGAAGAGCTCATCGGGAACTCACATGGCTGGAGTTACAGGGGGTTGTGAGCTCCTCCATGTAGCTGCTGGGAATTAGACCCAGGCCCTCTGCAAGAGCAGTGAGCTCTCAACTGCTGAGCCCGCCCCCAAGATGTTCCTTACTGATCTGCTTTCTTTCTTTTCTTTCTTTCTTTTTTTTTTTTTTTAAAGATTTATTTATTTATTTTATGTATATGAGTACACTGTAGCTATCTTCAGTAACAGCAGAAGAGGGCAACTGATCAGACACCATTACAGATGGTTGCTGGGAATTGAACTCAGGACTTCTGGAAGAGCAGTCAGAGTTCTTAACCACTGAGCCACCTCTCCAGCCTCCTTGATCTATTTTCTTATTAATAATTAGTCATCTTAGTTCAGGGTTCCTCTGGGCACCTAAGTCCTTGCAAGACTGCTCAAGCAGATCCAGGCTCTGTGAAGATGAAGTCTAAGAAAAGAACCCAAATGGAAGTGTCTTTGGCCTTCTCTTGACCATGGCCCTTCCTGGAACTATCCTGGAAGGAGCAGAGGTACAGCCGTGTCCCTCCCTTTGGCTGTCAGACCCACAGAATAAAAATTTTCTGGAAATCCTATGCTGGGGGCAGGGAATGCTTGACATGCTGGTGCTAGCTTGAGGCGGAACCTGTCTCCAGAGAGGAGATTTCACATGGTTCTGACAACTAGTCAGATCACCTAACAGAAAAGACATATCCAAACATGCCAGGCAGGGGCAGATCTTTACCAGGACTGCAGAGTTATGAATATTTCTTGCCCAAGCCTCTGGTTGAGGAGCTACCTCAGTCAGTTAGGAGCCCGAGTTTGGATCCCCACCACCCATGCACAAAGCTGGATCTGGTTGTAACCACCCATAACCACTGTTTTAGAGGTGTCTCGGGGTATTCTGCACCCAGGATAGGACACAGGATGTCAAGACACCAGTTTCTGTGTTATTCACCTGTAGCTACTCTCCTAAGTCCTCTGGGAACTCCTTAGGTCTGCTAGACTCAAACATGGTCCTGAGGTCACAAGGATCACTCAATAATCAACACAGAGGTTTTGTGGTTGGCATAATCCTGGTGCTGGGAAGTGGAGACAGGGGCTTGCTGGCCAGCTCGTCTAACAGAATCATTCCAGGTTCAGTGAGAGAACCAGAGAGTAAGGTAGAGAGCAATTGAGAAAGACAACTGATATCTACCTCTGGCTTCCACACACACACACACACACACACACACACAGACACAACACAGACACACAGACATATAGATATACACATATAGACACAGACACAACACAGTCAAAGACATACAGACACAAACACACACAGAAACACATACAGACACAGACACACAGAGACGCACAGACACAAGACAGACACAGACATACATATACACAGACAGACAGACAGACAGACACACACACACATTCTAAGCCTCATGTCATGACCTGAATACAGACACGGGTTTCCTGCACCTCTCTGTTCCTCTTCTCAGTACAGTCACAGACTAAATAAACCTCCTTTCTCTGCTTCTCACTATTATTTGACTCTTTGATTGATCGGCATTATTGGGGCTGGTAGGCTAAGCTATCTTATCAGGACAGCCAGAGCTAGGCTTTGATCCTAAAATTCTGGTAACGTCTTCGTAAATCACAGGGCTGCAGAGGAGTTTTGAAGATTCAAAAATGACAAACTCCAAATCTGTCAAACAGGTAGGACAAGACAAGCCTGGATGTACTTCCGAGAGCACCGAAGCCCTGGAGCAGCTGCAGCCTGGAGAGAGAGGCAGTGCACTGTGAGGCACCTGAGGTGCACTAGGCACGACCACTCAGAAGGTTCCTGGCATTGTGTGTAGATACCAAAGGAGTCACCTCAGGTGCAGGACCTGAAGTGAGATCCTGCAGGGTGGATCTTGACCATACAGTGGGCCCAGGAATGCCCACCCAGCCTACCAGTCATTTGTTGGTACCTGCCTCTTCCACAGGTCTCCCCTCTTTCATGCCTTCTCAAAGATGACCTATGCAGCAGGGTTTGGCGTCTTCCCCAAAGTTCTCAGGTGGTGAACTCTATAAAACTTTCTCTCGCTTTTCAACTGCCTCAGACATAATCGTCCCTGCCACAGATTGCGTATTGGCTGGCTGTTTTGGGCCGCAGAGTGAAAGGTCTCAGGCTTGGGTTTCAGGTGGGACACTGAGGCAGATTATCCCGTCTGGTAAGAGGTTTATTAGTTTAACACTATGAATGTGGTGGAGGCTCTAATGAGAGTTCAGAGTCTCAAGGCAATGTGTGGGTTTCTTATAGGTCTCAGAGGAAGGGGGAGTTGTCCCGTAGTCAGGCTGTCCCTGGCTCCCCAGTACACTTGGGGAGAGGGGGTCTTGCATTGCCAAGAAGGAAAGTGTAACTTGAAGGACGTGGGGGGTGAGGAGGGCATCGAGTTGAGGTGTACCCATTATGTGGGTGTGGGCATGTGTCCCTGCAGACGTCCCAGACTCTGGTAATGAGCCTGCAAACTTCCTTGGGGAAATGAAAATGGCCCTGGACCCCAGCCGCTTGGGGAGTGGATTCTATTAGAGTGTTACAGATTCTTAGCTTTGCTTCTAGAGGAGGGTGCTTGGCATTTCCTTCCTAGTTGCTGATGAGCTGGAGAGATGGCTCAGCTGTTAGGAGCACTTGCTGCTCTTCCAGATGATTTGAATTCAGCTCTTAACACCCAGGCCAAGTGGCTCACAACTCCCGGTGGCTTCCACTCTGGGGGGGATCTGAAGCTCTTTTCTGGCTTCTGTGGTTTCCTGAACACATATGCATACACATGTGTATACATAAAAAAATAAAATTCCTAAAAAACACCAGGCTTCTGCAGAGGGTCTTGGTCTGAGCAGGAGCGTGGTCTGGATTTAAACGGAGAACAGTTCATCTTCAGGAACGTTTGGTTTCATGACCTTGTTCTGGCTCAAATCTCTGGAATGTGTGAATTGGGGACCTTTCATGATTGTAGAGATTCTAAAAGGCCTGAGTACAGGAGGGCGCAGTGGCGCCACTGAGGGCTGCAGAATGAGAGCTGTCTCATCTCTGTGTAAGAGCAAGACAGTAACCGGTGCAGTCGCAAACCTGACACATAGTGAATAGTAAAGGATACAAAAAATTTGAAGCCCCCTGCTTCTCCCCTCCCACTTCCTCCCCCTGCTCCCTCCCCCTCCTCTTCCCCCCCCTCCCCCCCGCACCAGTAAAAGGAACAGTTGGATCCTGGACTAGTGGAGCTACCTGATAAGCTATAAGGTAGAACCTAATAGTGTTGAGGCTACAAGATACACACACTATGCATGCACTTCTGTCAGATGTGGTTATTTTGTTATATTAACTTTAGTTTTCCCATTTACCCCTGTACTCTGTAGAGCCTCTCCCCAAGCCAGAGCTACTTTGTCTTTTCTTAGGCTTACAGCAAACACTCAGTTTGGGGGTGGACTTTTTCCTCCCAGAAGTGAAGGTTGACTGACAGGTATTTCCAACCTTCCTATGGAGTGTGGATCAAGCACCTCCTAGATGGCCTAGGTCACTGGGTGGCCCGAGGTCAGACTTTTTGCCTTACTAAGAGAACTGGGCTCAGTCGTCCCAAGGAGGCCAGATGTCATTCCTGGAGGGTAAGGTAGGGAAAGGATAGGAATGGGTGTCCCACCCAGCAGAGGGTTTTACTGTCCCCAGTCCTGATTCCTTACAGGCAGCACAGTCCGTTTGAAAATCTTCACTCGGGTGCTAGATGAGAATACAAGCACCTTAGGTGCCAGGCTCAGATCATTTAGTAGGTAACTGACAGACCTAAGGTTTGAACTTAGGTCTTTCTGACTCTAGACCAATGTTCCCCATAGACCCATGCATGGCTCCCCAGGAAAAGCTGGTGAAATTCACAAGGCTCTCTCACAGACAGGTTTATAAATGCATGGAATAACATACATATGATTACCAAGCCTATGAAAACAGCCAGGAACGGCAGTTGCATTGAAATGTATCTGTCGACGTTCTTTGAGGCAGGTTCTCACTGTATAGCTTAGGCTGGCCCTGAACTCTCATTCTCCTGCCTCAGCATCCTGAATGCTGAGATTATAGGCATGTTTCACCATGCCTGGCTCAGTCGCCACAACTTTAAGAAACCGAGGTACACTGTATTTTGTGTCTATGTGTATTTGTGTGTGGGTGTACACATGTGTCCACGGTGAACCTGGCGTTCACTAGCTCTGCTAGGTGGCAGCAAACTCCAGGGATCTGCCTGTCTCTCTCCAGCAATAGGATTACAGATGTGTGCCGCCCACTCAGCTTTTTTTATTTTTAAATTTAACATTTAATTTTTGTGCTTGCACGTTTAACTGCACCATATCCCCTGAACTAGAGTTACAGACAGTTGTGAGCCACTGTGTGCAAGCTGGAAGTCTCAAATCTTGGAAGGGCAGCCAGCGAATCATCCCTCAGGCCCCCAGCACCCAGCTCTTTACATGGGTGCTGGCAATATGGACTAAGGTCCTCATGCTTGTTCAGAAAGCACTTTACCCACTGAGCCGTCTCTGAGCCCTGTGTATGCTTACTAGTGTTTTAAATTCAAGATGTGCCAGTAGTTCTGGGAAACAAAGATTTTCCAGGAAGTCATGACGTCTGTTGACAGGATATGAAATTCAGCTTTAGTGCTGACAAAGTGTGGGGTCATATTCCAACTGAAGGAGTGATGAGGAGGGGTAATCCTGTTTCCATCAAGTGCCCAGACCTTTTGCATGCCAGGTGTGGATCCAGATTCACTCTGTCACCTCCAACTTGTTTCCCTTGACCTGTGTCACTGGAGACCCATCCATCATCCGATGATGAACACAGTGCCAGGATCTTGTTTATCAGCAAGGTCCTTGACACTTCCTGAGGCCTCAGTGAATCCAATGGGCCAGGGTGGACTCAGAGTACCACAGAAAAAGAAGACACAATTCTCCCTTCCAGCAGTCCCCGTCTGGGCAGGGCAGTGTCTCTTGGTGATGATGGAAGCAAGTCCGGTTTTCTGTTTGTGCAGCCTGCCAGGCTGTTGTGAACACTGACCCCAGCCGTCATGGCACAGACTCGCTGTCCTAACCAACAGACAGCCCTGAGATCAACCACAGACCCAGAACAATCTCCAAGCAGATAGCCATGAGGAAGTGAGGCTGTGGCTCTGCATTGAAGGCAGCCTCCTGATGCGCATGGAATCTCTTGTGGGTAAACACCCTGGAAGCTGCTGTCGTTGTTCCTGCAGGCATTATCCTGCCTTTGTGACGCCCTTGTGACTACATCCTCAGAAGAGCTCAACGTCATTGCGTCATTTATGCTGTGGTTTTGACAAACTCTTGGAGGCTTCTCTGGAGGATTATGGGAAGAAATACCCTAAAAGAATATTTAGGTCCACCATGGATTGGGAGTGTACAGGACCATCCGTGGGTACTTTCTCAAGGTCGACCTGAGATGTCAGCAGTCAGGGGAGCCCTGAGAGTGGTGCTACCAGCCTGCACCCTAGCTCTTGGGAGGTGAAGGCAGAGTAGGTGCTCAAGGCGAGTCTCCCTGAACATGCTACCGGCCCCACAAACACTTTTTAAAAAGTCTTTAAAATTCACAATGCAGAGGGGCTGGAGACATGGCTCAGTGGTTAAGAGCACTGACTGCCTTTCCAGAGGTCCTGAGTTCAATTCCCAGCAACCACATGGTGGCCCACAACCATCTATACTAGGATCTGATGCCCTCTTCTGGCATGCATGTGTACATGCAGATAGAGCACTGATAATACATTAAATAAATAAAGTAAATAATGCAGACCCCCCCCCCCCCCCAAGCTCCTTACCTTGAGGAAACTTACTTCAATCTCTCTTTGGGGTGTTTGCTTTGCTTAGTAAAATTTTGCTTGAAACTACCTGTGTCATTTTATTGGATTCTTTCCTTTGAAGAGACCCAGAAGTCCCTATAACTCATGGGCCAGAAATCTCTAAGACATGGCAGTGGTGCTGACCATGGGGACAGGCAACCTCAGGGAGATAGTAAAGCCCAATAGTTAGGCCCACAAGTTTGGTCCTGAGATATTTTAGGCTGAAGACCTGATCCTATTATATCCTAGTGCAAATCTCCCTCATCTCCGAGTCTCAGTTCTTCATTCTTAAGGAGGGGTGACTAACACATCCCAGGTGTAAAGTTAGTCATAAGGTCACTGGGGAGGTAGACAGAGAGGGATAGATTACCCCGTCCCTCCCTCGTGTGTGTAGGCAGGGTGGAGACTGCCCGTGTGTGTGTGTGTGTGTGTGTGTGTGTGTGTGAGAGAGAGAGAGAGAGAGAGAGAGGGAGGGAGATGGGGGAAGGAGTGCCTCTCTATCCAGCTGGAGCTCACAAATTTGGCTAGTGAATTCCAAAGATCCTAGAACAGTGAGAAAGCTAAGCTTGCAAGCACGCACCACCACACTTGGCTTTTTACCTGAGTGTTGGGAACCCTAACTCAGGTGTTTGTGCTTGTATGGCCCGTACTTCACTGTCTGAGACAGCTCCACAGTCCCAGGGACAGCAGGACTGTGCAAAGCTGAGTCTCTTTTTGGGTAGAGAATTGGCTATTGGTTGCCTGTATGATGACTTAAGGTGGAGCGCAGACAAGCATGTTCTTATTATCATCACTGGAGGATAACGTTGAGCTGTGGTTTTGCTACTATTCTCTCATAAGCTGGGGCTGGGTAGGTTGAGTGTTTAAATTTCAAGATGTCACACGTTGGTTAGAGAAAGTTCAATCAGTGACACACACCACAGGTGGCATGACAGCTTGTCACAGTAGCATGCAGGGGCTGGTCCAGTCCCTGGTTAGGAGAGGGGAGCCACCCTCACCTTAGGGAGTTCTCAGGGTTCCTATAGGCCTGCTCGACATGCCCTGTAAGCCTGACCAGACACAGAGGCAGGCAGTAAGCATGTAGAATCTTGGGGGGAAAAACCAAACAAAACCCAGGGATCATCTCAATGCTCGGTCATTCCTGGATATGCTCCTGGGCAGCATTTCAAACCATAGGCCACTACGCAGAAGAGGCCTATGAAAGTAGGGAGAGAGTCACAGCCAACTCTGCAAATGTGAAACAGTGGTGTGTGTTCTGGAGCGCAGAGGATCCATGCCTTGGGAAACACTTCTTCTTCCAGGTGTGCCAGGACGGGGGTGGGGGAGGGGAAGGGGGCATCAGAAGCATTTCCCTGCCCTGGGTGAAGCAGGCCACCTCCCCTCACTTGTTCTTGTCCTCCTGTCCTGTCTGTCCGTCCCTGTGGTGTTGTAGTGTCTGTAGCCTTTGTGCCAGACTCTCTGACCTCTGAAGCAGGCAACAGATGAAGTCAGCTGGGTGGTTAAGTGAGACTCATGCTGGGGGCTTTGGACAAGTGTTTCAGAGTCTTTTGAAATGCCAAGAACTCTTCAACTCCCCGAGGTTGTATTTTCTAGAAAAATAAGTCAGCCTAAACCGGCCTGCAGCCTCACAGCTGTCAGGTCCTCTTCCCTCTGCCAGACTCCGAGCCCACACCCAGGCCCCCACTCCCAGCAGCCTGTTGACTGTCCAGGCACAGCCCTTCCCTATCATGGAATTACCATTTCCTTGCCCTGCTCTCCATTTCCCGTGAGTCATGTGATCTGCGGAGAGCAGCTAGAGCGACTCCTGCACCCCACCGCTTCTGTGGGAGGGGACAGGATGTTTTCTCAACTGACTCCTTTAGGGGTGCCTGACTCCTTTAGGTGGCAACCTGAGGAACTGTGTTTGACTGTACATCCTGAACTACAGGGATGGTTTGACAGAGAACTGTGCCTACAGGCCTATATTGTCATGGTTGGCAGAGGCGATGCCTCGCTAGGGCCAGGCCTGAGGTTTGATAGCTAGGTCCCATTTCTTGTGCACTCTCTCCTTCATGATCACCACCTCACTGGGACTTCTGGCTCCTGCCACTGTGCCTCCCTGAGCCCAGATTCCTTTAAGTCACTTCTTCTCAGGTATTTGGTTACAGCAGGAAACGTTTCCACTCAGAAAGCAGAGACAGGCTCCCAAGAGCAGGCTGGCTAGCTGATTTCCCTGCATTTGGGCTCAAGTGGGAGACCTTCATCAATGAACAGATGAGAATGTTGGAGGGGAACCCCCTACCCCCGCGTCGGCCTGGAGCTTCTACACATGAACAAAGTGTGCAGACATGCACCCACAGCAGGCAGAGGCACGGAAAAGGATCCATACTTGGATTCGGACAGTGCAGCCAGCCAGCTGGGTGGAGGCTGAGAGTGAGGTTAGAGCAGTCAGGTCCAGATCCAAGTGCTGTAATCTGAATGATCTCATGTCTCTGTAATTTTCTCCCTTCTAAAATGGAGCTGAGAGCAGAGCAGACAAAGGGCCTACATGGATCTCTAACGCAATGAGCCTCCAGTCCAAGTACTGGACTAATGTCACTTCTTTCTTTTCATCTGGGCTTTGGCTCAGGTCAGGCCCTTGGGCATCAGAACTTAATGGGGAGTTGGGATGTTGCAGATTTAGAGCCAACTTATCTTGGGCTAGCAGCCATTCATTGCCCACCCCTGCATCTGACCTATGATCTTTGTGACTGTCAGGTTAATCCTTTTGAAATGGCATAATAGCTAATACCTAAGAATGTTAACAGCTAGTATAGGAGACGCACAGCAGAGATTCCCTGCTCTGCAGTAGCAGGTCTACCTGATGTTTCTACCAACCTGTTTGAAACCTGCCTTGTTTTGTGACTTCCTTTGTTCTGTACTGTTTGTAACAGTTCACAAACTGTTTCAGGGCAACATGAATCCATGGTCCTGAGCCACGGTTGCACACATTTGGCTCCTTGGGGGAGGGAGCTGTGTTTTGTGTGGACAGTGGGTGAGAAAGTTAAAACCTTATCTTGCTCTCAATGGTTCATTAGCAACCAGTGTCTTCAGTTCCTCTGGGAATTGGCCTTGAGAGCATTGAAAACAATTCAGAGCAAAGAAGTTGGCAGCCGAGAGCTGGCAGCCACTGGTTGCTACCCCTACATCAGGCTGCCTAGGAATCTCCCTATGCAGGAAAGCAGACAGCTGCCAAAGACAGGTTCTCAGAGCTCAAACCAGGATATGACTGTAGACAGGGACAGACACCATTTTGGAATGCCCACTCCATTCTACAGGTGCATTGCCAAAGAGGTGCCCAGAGGAGCCCTGCATAGCAGACGCAACAGCATCCAAAACACCTGCTTCCCAGTGTGAACACCAAACCTGCCTCCTGTGTGGACACTGTAGCACACTTTGGAATACCTACCACTTGTTTTTTGTTTGTTTGTTGTTAAATATTTGTAATTTTATTCTTAACTATGTGTGCATGTGAGGGTCTGTATAAATGAGTGCACATGCCCAAGGAACCCAGAAGAGGGCACTGGATCCTCCGCACCTGGAGTTTGTGAGCCATCAGCTGTGAGCGCTGGAAACTAAACTCAGGTCCTCTGGAAGAGCGACAAGCCCTCTTATCATCTTTCCAGCCTCCTCATCCCTCTACCTCCATGTTTTTGTTTTTCATTAGACAGGGTCCAGGCTAGCCTCAAACTTTTGTGTAGCTGAGGATGACTCCAAACTCCTAATCATCCTCAGGGTTTACAGGTGTGCATCCAGTTGGGCTATGCAACTGGATCTTCAAGAGAGCAAGCAGGATGTTCTGAGTTGGAGGAGTGACCAAGATCTGAGCTAGGAGGTCTGGGAAGAGGGAGAAGCAAAGAACTGAAAGAACAATCACACAGAATGGAGGGTGCAGTGGCTGCCTGTGACTTCCTCTCCTTGATCCCTGGTGACACACTCTCCAGAGAAGCACAGACCATCCCAGAGCTCTACCATAGAGTGCCCACCTAAGGGCTTCCACCAGCATCTGTGAGTGTGTGCACGTGTGTACATCCAGAACACCATCCAACTTATTTTGAGACAGGGTCTCCCATTTGCCCAAGACTCCTCCATTAGGCTAGGCTGGCCGGCCAGCCCCAAAAGAGGCAGCCACTGTGCCTGGAGCCGCACATGATTTGGCAACTGCATCCCTCAAGCATGTGTCACCTATTTGCCTTTTTGACCGGGATTTCAGGTATCAAACTCAGGCTCTTCTGCCTGCAAGGCAAGCCCTTTACCTACTGAGCCATCTCCCTAGTCCCGGGAGATATTTTGATAAACAAAGAAAAAAAATTGAACCAAGACAAAAGGCTGGAACTGTGGGAAGAGCTATATATCTTTCCCTCAGAGGAAGCAACTCCTTTCTTCCTACAGTCCAGAACTCCACTTGTGACTGGATGTGCTGAAGAGACAGGTCAGAAGGCCAGAGAGGGCCACTGTGCAGCCAGCAGACAACGTCAGTGTGAGTAAAAGTGGGTGCTCACTCTGTGTCTTTTCTTGCAGGGCAGTTGTGGGGTTAGGAGCCCAGAGTGAAGGAAGACTAGATGATCCTCATGTGCTTAGTGAGAATGAGCAGAACTCACCCCCAGGAAGAAGGGAAAAGGAGAGAGAGGGAGAGGATAAGGCAGGCCCAACCAGGGCTCCTGGGCCAGATGCTCACTTGCTGAGTGCAGGCAAGCTATTGCAGATTGCAGATTGCCCATGTGGGGGACAGTGCCAGGCACGCTCTGCAGAAAACAAAGTCTCTGACTAGAAGCTACTTGTAGCCTAGTAGGGAGTCATCTACTGCTCTGGACATGGAGAGGAGTCTGAAAAGGGGTTCAGGAAGACCTGAAGAGTTTAGGAGAAGGAAGGGGAAGGCAGAGCTGGGTGGTAGGAGACATGAAGGTGGGCTACAACCAAAGGTTCCTGGATTTACACCCTGGGCTCTGCAGAAGAGAGAAGCAGAATGAAGCCCACGCCCACACCCCTTGGCTCTAAGCTCCATTTGGGACTGGCTGGCTGGCCTTATAATGGCTGGTGCAGAACAGCTGGTAACCGTCTCTGGGGTAGAGAACACTTCCTCTCAGTGTTGTAGGAATTTGGGCAAGTGCTGCCAGCTGTCCATGTGGACTTGCTGGTCATCACTCCAGAGGCCTGGCGGAGGGTGATGGAAACAAAGGACTCGGGGTACAAGGCTGGTGGCACTGGGAGGGGATGCATGGCTCAAAGGCAAAGGAAGGGCCTGGGCCATGAGGCGGATATGGGGAAATTTGGGTCTTTCTGGAGGGGTTCTTAGTTTCATTAATAAAAGAATTTTAGAGCAAGTCATATGGAAGCTCAAGGACAGTTCTAGAGTTTAAAATGAACTCCCCAGAGCAGGTAAGCTGCAAATCTCAGCAGCAGCCTGAAGGGAAGGAAGGGGAAGAGAAAACGTCAGGCCATTCCCTCCATCCTCCTTGGGCCAGCAGAGGGGTCAGACACTGGCCGGGAAGGAGTTTTAGAGAAGAGTAAGGAGAAGGCCTACACAGGCTTTAGCCAGCATCAGAAAGAGCAAGATGTCAGAAAACTGGCACCGTGTAAAGGTGGGAACACCCCATTGAACCTTGTGATGCTTCAGCTAGTAAGGACCGTTAGGGAGGTGGGGATTCTGTCAAGGGGAGGTCTGGTATCTCAGTAAAGGATTATTATCCCCCCACCTTTGTAGCATTGATTACGGTACATCTGCCTTCCAAGAGATAGGCCCTCCTTCCTGAGCCTCCTAGCCAGGTAAATGACCCTTCCAACTGTAATGTTTGTTCTCCATCCAGGCCAGAATTCCTTAGCTAGCTCCCTCTAGTTCCTTTTGGGCTTTCAGTGATGCCAGTGTCTGATCCCTGTGCTGTACTGACTTTTCCTCCCTGTCTCTGTAGCCCACCCGTTTCAGGGAAAGACCAGCCTTGCTGGGAAGATGCTTTGGTGACTTCCATGGAAACTTGGCTGCCCATGCAGAGCTGTGAACTTCTCTAGCCACCGTTGCTACACTCCAGAGAGTGTATCATTTGAGATTCCATGGCTGGGGAACGACACACAGGCCAGATGACAGCCTCTGGCCACCACTTAGCTGGACAGGATACAGATGTGTTGAGATATTTAAACAGGGGTGGAGACAGCTGGGTCAACAAGATAAATTGTGACAGTCACAGAAGCAAAGAAATGACCCAGTCTATAATGATCTGCACAAAAAGAGGAGAGCTCACTCTGCTTTCATTGTGGGGATATAAAGTTCCATGGATGTCACTGTTCCAGGATGGAGGGACTAAGGGAACTCAGGAAAGGCCACCTGGGAGCCTGGGTTAGATCCCCAGCCATCGACAGCACAGTTGGTGAACCTGGAATCAAAGACGTTCATTAGTCCATTTTATGTTGCACTAACAAAATACCAGCGGCTATTACTTTATCAAGAAAGAGGTTGGCGGCAAGTGAGAAAGTGGGTAAGGATGCTTGCCACCAAGCCTGACAACATGATTCTGACCTCTGGAACCCACACAGTGGAAGAAGAAAACAGTCTCACAAGTTGTCCTCTGCACACATGCACATATGTACACGTACATGTGAACACACACACACACATTATTTTTAAAGGAAATAAGTTGACTTAGCTTAGTGTTCTGGAGGTTCAAGTGTGTGGGTCCAGCATCTGACCCACTCTGGTTAGAGGCCTCAAAGCAGATGGCATTACAGTACTGAACACATATCACATGGCCAGGCAGGAAGCAAGAGCAACAGCTCAGACAACTGAACTCAGTTAGTAACAATCCATGCTTGAGACCTTCCAGCGCCACCCCCTCTAAGGTCACTGCCTCCCTTGAGGCTCATCTCAGGTCCCTCCTCCTTCTCACAGCCACCCTGGGGACTAAACTTCCAGAATATAAATATTTGGGACATGTGCAAACCATATACAAACCGGGCGCCTATCAGTTAGGTGATAGTCTGGGTCAGTGTTCATTTGCAGTTATTAGCTCTCTCTGGTGTGACTATCTAACACCAATGTCAGGGAAAGCTAACTGACTTCTGTACAAGAATACTGTTTCTAAAAATAGTTTTAAAATAAGCAAAGAGAGGGATGGGTGAAGAAAGAGCTCAGGCCCTAGAACTTCAGCTGTTCTCTGGGAAGAGGTTCTGGGCTCTTGTGCAACACTGCCTGGGCCTTATCCTCTGATCCACTGATAACTGACGTTTAGCCTCACGTAAGGTCTAGTACTCCTCCTCTGTCTGAGAGAAAACACATCAGATATTGCTCTCCAGACTAGTGGTCTGTGGACTCAAGAGAAAGGCAAATACCTAAGTTCATGTTCACTTTTCTTGTCTGAAGGACCAAAGCCACCCTAAGCCCAGTGCTGACATGGGCCTATAACCTCAGGGATGGTAAATTCAAAAGGCAGCCTGAGCTACATAGCAAGTCTGAGGTCACCGGACTACAAAGTGATACTCTTTCTCTAAAACAACATACATATATGCCCAGTATTAGCGAGTTGGAAGCAGGAGGCCAGCTTTGGCTATGTGAGACTGTCTGGACAGTTAACCAACCAACCAACCAACCAACCAACCAACCAAGAAATCAGTCACCTCTAAGGCGATAGCTGCCGAGTGCAGACCTGATGCACGGCCAGCTCCGAGTGAGCAGCAGGGCAGTCACTCTGGCACTACCGTGTATTATGGCTCCTTTGGAGGCAAAGCATTTACCAAACAGAGCATTAACACATGGCTTGGTGGCCTGGACCACAGGAGCGAGGAGTCAGCCGCAGACTGCTGAGTGTACAGTCAGCAGCACATTGCACACCCACCCACACTCATTCATTCATTCATTCATTCATTGTAGGAGAGTTCCCCAGCTGGGTGAGGGATCAGACAACAAAACAACTAGCAGAACCACCTTGAGGTGGTGGGAGAAGGGAGAGGAAGGATGGTGTGGGCAGCCTAGGAGATGAGGCTGCCACTTTGCCAGCCCTCATGCACAGACACAGCACCATGGGGAATCCCATTGAGGGGGCCTGGGACAACTGAATGCTGGGTAGAGCTGGAAAGACCAGCTAGGTGTCTAGGAAGTTGCACACAAGTGGCAAGGTTGAGTTAGTGCGCTTAGCTCACTGCTGGGAAGTTGAGGACTGTTTTCCAGGGTTATTGGACTGTTCTTGGGGCACTCCTTCCCCAGGGAGTCCCCACCCTTGTCCTTGGGGTGGGAGTCATTACAGCTTGGCTCACTGCAGCGGATGGGAGGGCTTACCAGGGAAGAACATATTTCCCCAACCCCAGGAAACCAGGATGTGTGTCCTGAGATTCACGCTAACTCTGCACGTCTCTGAAGAAGAGGCAGCAGCCACTGGGCCCTCTCAGACACCGGTGGATGTCCCTGGGCAAGTACTTCTGGCTCTAGTAGGTCTGGGGAGGGTGGGACTGCTCTGTGGCTACAGTGGTCCTAGAACCCTGGACCTGGGTACTGGGAGAAAGGGGCATGGAGCAATTTCCACTCCAGGGAGATCTCTCCCCCTCTTCTTTGGGACTCTGCATTGTGAATTCCGATGGTCAGGTCTCAGATGGGGTCCAGGACCTCCCACCCAGGGCTGTGATTCACTCTGTCTTCTTGCTGAAGATAGAGACAGAGCCCGGGTCTTGACCACCCTACTAAGCCAGGCTGGGTCTTGACAGTCCTTCTAAGCCAGGCTCAGCTGCCATTTCCCAGTATGGCAGCTAGGAAGACAGGAGTCAAAGGCAGAGATAGATTTATTCAAATGTGGCCACACTGGAAGAGGGAGGGTAAAGGGGTCCTCATCTTTGAGGTCCTGACATGAAGCTTAGGTTTGAACAGAAGGTGAGAGGCTTGCATGGTTCAGCAGTCCCAGGCGAGGTCTTTTCCAGGTGAGAAACCTACAGCTCAGGGGAAGGGGTAGCCACCTGGGAAAGTACTTCGATTGTTTTCTGTTTCTAGTGGTGATAAAAGTGATTCGTTTTAAACTCAGCAAAATGACAATGGAGGAGGTTTTAAAAAAAGCAGGGAAGAGGCTGGGGACCCTGCGAGTGCCTGCTCTCCTGTGCTGAGAGCAGGGCTGCTCCCTCTGAGACACTTCGATAAAGCCAGGAACCCCTGAGGAATTCAGACTCAGGGAGCTTGGGTGGGTGGAGAGGTCCTATCATGCTAAGGACCGACTGTGGCTTTAGACAGGGCTCTGGGCAAGAAGATAGACAGGACATGCTGAATTGTCCTGAGAGTCATATCTGCCAGGCAGGGAGGGGTGTGGAGAGATTTAGCATCCAACTTTTCTTGTGTCTGTGTAGTACATTCAACACTGAACATTTTTATTTATTTGTGTGTGCATGTGGCTGTGGAGGTCAGAGGTCAACCTTGGTGTCATTCTTTAGGTTTTTTGAGACAGGGTCTCTCACTGGTCTAGAACCCACTTAACATTTTGAGATTGGAGAGGTAGATGGCTTAGTAGTTAAAGGCACCTCTGGATGTCACAGGTTCAGTTTCCAGAACCCAAGTGGTTGCTCACCACTGTCTGTAACTGTAGTTCCAGAGGATCTGACAGCCTCTTATGGCCTCTGTGGCCCTCAGGCACATGTGTGGTACACATCCATCCAACCAGGCAAAATATTCAGATACATAAAATAAAAAGGAAAATAACATGTCAAAAGAGGAGAGCTTGGTGTCGTGCACATCTGTGAGGCCAGTGCTCGGGAGA
>JADRCH010000127.1:2094286-2158390 GCA_019843965.1 Rhynchomys soricoides | reverse complement strand
TCGGGAGAGCTTGGTGTCGTGCACATCTGTGAGGCCAGTGCTCGGGACAGTTTGGTGTCGTGCACATCTGTGAGGCCAGTGCTTGGGATACAGAAGTGGGAGGACAGAAAGCTTGAGGCTACCTCACACTGCGAGTGAGACTTTGCTTCAACCAACAAAGTTAAGGAGATAGCCTCTGAGGATAATGATCCAGGCCACTCTGTCTGGGATGCACCATGGTCCTGCATGCCCTGTGAAACTGGAACAATACCTGTTGCTCCACTGAAAGGAACCAGGAGAGGCAGCCAGTTCAGAATATGGAAGGGCCTTGGGGAATACCTATCCCCATGGAAACATCAAGAAGGATTACTGTTATCAGACAGACTTTGTCTAAATCTGTACGAGTAGACCTTCCACAGCCAGGCTTACTATGAATCTCTTTAATGTGGGCTTAGGGGGACATTGAGGGGATGGTGGGGGGTAAGGAGGTTATTGGAAGAGTCATCAGCTCAGTGGACAGACAGACAGGCAGACAACAGCATGGCTGTGAGGAAATCAGATCCCCAGAGGTTTGATAACACCCGCCTGCTGCCAGGACTCTTGGATTTCCAGGTAGAAGGCAGGGAATGGGGCTGGAGGCAGGATGGTGTCAGCTCACCTCCCCAGGTGACAGATCCTGGCACCTGGAAGTCCTTTAGCTAGAGGCTGACAGGCAGCATCTCGGTAGGAGCCTGTGCTATCTGTGAGGGGAAGGGCTGTTGCAGTGGCTGTGGCCCGGGACATCCTTGCTGTGTGTCCTTGAGAATGTCACTTTCCATTTCTGTTCAGTTCCTTCAGGCAGTTCCAGCAGATCTTAGTGCCTCAGGTTAGAATCAGAGGTCATGACAGAGGCCTCTGGAAGCCACATAAAGGGGCAGTGACTAAGGCTAATGCATTAGAATCCCTTTCTGGAACACTCTTGTTAGGGTCCAGGATTGGCTGCAAGGATTATGGCAAACTGAACTATTACTGGTAAGTCAACTATGTTGGACAGTGAAACTGACTGGTGGGGTCCTGGTTTTCCCTGCAGGCTGGCTGGGTCTAAAGTTTCCAAAGCACCTCCCACACCCCACCAAACCCCTGCTTCTGTGCGGATCATTCTATGCCCCCTTCTTAACTCCTCAAGTCAGAGGCAGTGGTTGCCTTTGCTGCCCCATGGGTGTTGGGCTTGTTTTCCCATCCGGGAACCATCAGCCCTTGAAGCACTTCCAGTGAGGCTGCTTAAGCAGGAACCATTTAATATCCAGTTCCTTCTTACTTCCGCCCGACTCCCCACACTGCCTTTGCAGGAGTGAGTCCCAGCTCAGCTAGGACTCACTCAGCTAGTCCCAGTTTGGCTGAGTGACTTTGGCAACTCCCATGGCCTCTCTGTGTCTGGTCCCCTCATAGAGATAAAACTACACTTGCCCTAGTGAATGAACACAGGAGAGAAGTCATGAGGACAGACCCTGGCCTGTAGTAAACCTCTGTAATTGTTGGGTGTTGTTACCAGTAGAATTTAGTGACTGATGGTTGCCCATGCCCTTGATGGATGGAGAAGGAGAGAGCCCAATACTGTCCCCAGGACCCTAGAGACAGGCTTCTGGTGCCTGGCACAGCCTATCTGTGTGTAGCTATTTTGAGGTCAAAGGATGCTCTGCAGCTGGTTCCTAGGGTTGTCCCAATGTCACCAGCTACTGCTGTTCCCGAAATGATGCCAAGAATGCAACAGCAGTGGGCTGAGAGCTAGAGGGGCCGTCTGAAGCTGAGCAAGAGTGGCCTTTGGGCTTAGTGATCCCAAAAACAATCAGGGAACCTCCTGGGGGAGGGCTGAGTAGGTCGAGGTTCTGGGATGGTCATGCTCTGGGTCACAGGCTCCTGAGGCTGCCAGGGCAGAGTTGGCCCCAGCTGTGTCTGGGAGGAAATAAGATCAGAGAGGAAAAGATGAGTGGAGAGGGAGGAGAGGAGCTGACCACACCATTTAAATCCCATCATTTTGCTGATGTCATTCTCTCCAGTCCCGTACTGAGGATTCCTGAAGACTCTTGTAGCCCCCAGACTTAGGAGGAGCCAGCCCCATGTCCAGAGGGTGAAGGAAAGCCAGCCAGGAGTACCCTGTGTGAGTGCTGGGGACCCGGCAGGGGTGGGTGGGGAGTGGTGTGTTTGTGGGGTACTTAAATCATAGTTCGGTTTCCTGGCCCTGGGCAAGCCAGCAGAGGCACTTAAAATTGATCAGATCAGCTGCGTTTACATTCCAGAAGCTCATCTTGTTTGTTTGAACAGTTTGTACATGTCATAGGTTGCATAACCCACAGCACACTCTACTGGGATGGATTGAGGTTAGCCCTTTGGGGGATCCACCTACTCGGCTCTTAGCTGTTGTCTGGTGGTAGAGGAGGAGGAGGGATGCCCATCAGCAACTCTGGGGCTTGAATCTGTGACTCAGGAAAGGTTCAACAGGCAACTTGAGTTGCGTGTGGGGGTATCCAAGCATAGAGAAACCTCCACTGTGGCATCTTCTGGTGTCTCCTGTCCCTGACTGCAGTGCTGGTTACTGTGCGAGAGCTCAAAGACTGCCTGCCAACTCCGTACGCCAGTTGCACACCTCAGGGGCTGCCTCAGCTTCCTGAGTTGTCTCTGGCCTGAGTTGTTCAGGGTGGAACTCCACTGTGGGAGACATGTCTGTCAAATTTAAGCTTAGTCTGTTGGAAGGGGACCTCAGGCTAAACGGTGGCATTTTCCCCCTTGGGTTTTCAGTCCACCCAGCTCATTCGAGGCTTCAGGGATTGGGTGTTACCTCATCATGCCTGTTTCACCCTCTGGAACATGGAAGTCACTGTGATAGTCTTTGAGCATCTTGTGAGGAAGTTCCAACTCTCTCAGGTCATGTGGCACGGCCCACAAGGCCACGTGCTTCGAGGATGGAACAATTTGTTTGTTCTGTTTGGTTTTGTTTCCGGAGGTTTTATTTTATTATTTTATTTGAGATAGGGACAAATGCATCTCAGTCTTGCCTTACACTCGCTGTATGGCTGACCTTCTGATCCTCCTACCTAAACCTCCTGAGTTCAGTCTTGAAGATGTATACCACTACACCCGTACAGTTTGGAGGACCAAACCCTCATGTGGTGCTGCTACATCCCCAGCATAAATGTATCGCCATTATTGTCCTACAGAGATTGCATCTGCCTCTATGGCCCTAGCTTTATGACAGGGAAGCTTAGCTGGAGTTGATCTTGACAGCTGGTGTCGGATCTTGACCAAATAAAGTTGATCTCTCACTGGAAGCCCCTAAGTGATTGTCTGGATCCCTGGGAACTTTCCCTGTAGGATCACCTTCACCACCTGCAGACTTACACTAAGATGCAAACAACTCGTTCTTAAGGTCTTAATGGAGAAGCCAAACGAGTGTAGGGGAGGTGAAAATGGCCAGTGCATGGCCCTTCTTGTGAGTTACAGGACTGCACAGGGGCCAGGAAGGCATCTGCCGTTCATGCACAGTGTGCACGGAACATGGTTGCTGACTCACCTGGTAGGTGTTGATGGAAGTATTGATAGAGGCCTGTTGCTTCAGAGGACCTGGAGAGCTTCCCAGAGTGCCCTAGGGTGGAGGGAGACCTTCAGAAGTGGCTTAGATCAGACTAAAACTGCTGACTCTGACTTTGATCTAAAAACATCTGTTAGGTTGTATATTTGCTAAAACAAAAGTCAGGGACATTAAGAAATTAGGTCAAAATCAAGGCCGGGCTGGGGGTGCAGAGGGCAGCTAGGGTGTAGTTGTTATTGGCATCCTGATTGACAAGCCCTGAGCCTTAGAAGGGTTCTTCTCATCTGTACCCCTCCTCAGCTTAACTCCTGACATCCCAGGGGCAGGATATGCTTGGGGTCAGGAGAGGAACAGAGACCACCTCCCACCCCAAGGCAGGCACAGAGACACCTTTGATACTGGCCAGGGGATAGCTGGGTCCTAGAGAAAACTTCCCGGATATGCATGCAACCTCCCCAACATCTGGTCCCCATGCTATTAGCTAGGAGCCAAAGGGTGGGTCAGAGGCTGACTAGGGGGAAGTTCTCCATCAGTCCATGGGAGGAGTAATGCTCCCAGACCAGTTTATTTTATCCAACCTCATAGATGCTCAAAGAATCCCATGTGAGACTAAGTCAACAGCTCTTTCCAAATTCTTTTTACAAAATAAAAACAGTCCTTGAACCAGAAAGAACCAGGGAACATTTGTGAGAAAGGTAAAAAGCACATAAGCCCTCACAGACCCGAGTTAGGCCAGGGCATGCCAGTGCATGCCTGCACTCCAGCACCTAAGAGCTGAGGCAGGAGAATCGATGAAACTGCCACCCTCATGAAGTGAGATTCCCATCCATTAAAAGCATAAATACATATGCAAATAGACATTTGTTGAATTGGAGAACAGGAAACAAAATACAGAAGTTGAGGGGAACTGGTGTGTATTTTGTACCTTATGATGCATTACCACCACTGGCCCACAGGCCCATCTGTAGTGGCTCGCCACAACTCCCACTGGACTACATGTTCATCTCTTTGCCTCTCTCTTCCCCCAAACTCCTCTTCACTGGTGATCAATGCAATGTGTTGAACATAAAGGTCCCTATCCTTGGGTTCTAACAGAGAGTGAAGTTAGTTCTATATTCTTGATCGAAGAGCCGTCTTCCTCCATGAAGGAGGATGATCTTCATGACTAAGAGTTGCTTTGTGAGAGACATCGTGGGGCAGGGAGTAAGGAAGTGGTTCACCCCCCACCTCCACCCCTCTCTGTCTGTCTGTCTGTCTGTCTGGTGTGTGTGTGTGTGTGTGTGTGTGTGTGTGTGTGTGTGTGAGACTTAGTACAGAACTGAGCACAACCTTTTTGCTTTATTCAAGTTAGAGCTGATGCTATTGTCATGTCTCAGCACATAGCAAGCAGTACACAGGTGTGTGTGGGGGCTTTGAAGATAAGACACCAAACGAACAGGCCTAAAATCCAGAGGGGGTGGTAATGGGATCGTATCACACGTTGCAGAGGAGAGACTCATCAGAACCCCACAGGGATCCTACAGGGTATCAGAAATTATTTACAAACTATTGATCTGAGGGGGAGTTAATACAGGAGTGTGTATAAGAGGGCCTTAAGCCATTACCTGCCCCCCCCATCTTGTTTTAAAATGAGCAAATAATTAGCTGGGCTTAATAGCACATGCCTGCAATCTCAGTGCTTGAGGGATACAGGAGGAGATCAGGTCACCCTCTGCTACGTAGCAAGTTCAAAGTCAAAACAAATCAAAGCAAACAGGGCAAAGCAAGCCAAAGGCAAGAGAGGATGAAGTCATTTCTCAAAAGAAGACACCGTGGTCAATAGCACACCCAACGGTATCCCCCAAAAGGTAACATTAGTAACCATCACTGAAGTGCAAATCCAACACTCTGGTGAGAAAGACTAATATCAAAAAGACAGAAGGCAGGGAGCCAGAGCCAGTTCAGAGCAAGCCTGGTCTACACAGCCAGTTCCAGGCCATCCAGGACTACATAGCTGAAGTTTGGTTTCCAAACAAAACCAAAACAACAACAGCAAAAAATCCTTTTGGCTGGGATGCACAGAAAGGGGAGGCGTGTGTGCTGCCAGAGGCTCATAAATTAACATTGCCACCTCGTACTTCGAGTTTAGCCAAAAGGCTCAGGAATAATGCTCCACTACCATGGCAAGCAATGTGCAGACTCTCAAAATAACTTCAGAATAGAACCACCCACAAGATGTATGCATATGTGCGCTCTAAAACGCAGGCCTCACAGAAGATGAGAGGTGAGCAACGGCAGAAGGTTTGAGAGAGGGTGATGGACAGGGTGCAGGTAGAGTCAGCGGAGGAAGCTGGGGAGCTGCTGCATGGTGTAGTGACTGCACATAATCGTGCTTGAAGGCAGATTCTCATCAGAGTGGGGGAAGCACCCTTCCCACAACTCTGCAAGTGAGGAGTCAGGGCAACAAGGAGAGAGAATTCTGAGAAGAGAGGAAAAAGCAAAGCAGTAGGAGAACTGGAAGAAAGGGGAACCGACAAACCAATTTGCAGCTAAGCCCAGCTCTCTAGCTGGAGACAGAGACCAGATACTGCAAGCATCAGGTAAGCCCAGATGTGACCAAGCCCGGCTGCAGACAGCTACCCTACAGACAGGAGTGTGAAAAGTCCACACTCTTTCCTAGCTTTAAGTACAGTTCAGGGGCTCTGCTCTATAGATGACACCCACTTTGCAAGTCATGCAAAGAAGGAATCCAGGCTGCAGCTCTGAGACTCAGGCTCTAATGAGGAGCCTGCGGCAGCCACAAGTCAGGATGCCTGTGGACATTCAATTGCATTGATTGGTTTGGAGGTGGCATGCCAGAAGCCATGGTGTGGGGGAGAAGGGCACAAAGGCACAAACCTGCTGGAGACTTATGTGGTTGGGGGCTTGGTCTATGCTGGGGTTACAGGGAGCCCTCCAGAGGTGATCACTCAGACTGTTTATAGCCAATTGAAAGTCTTTATTCCAGCAGGCTGGGACTACACTCAGGCATTTGGGACCCAAGTATAGCACTGAATGCCCAAAGCAAGGGGTATTTGAAGGTCAAAACCCACAACCTAACATCTTACTTTGTAGTAAAAAAATATTTATTGTCCTGGCCCAGGGTTTCTTCCCTATCTTAGATCATTTATGTTCCTGAATGAAAAACACACACAGCCTTTATATATTAAATATTATTTAATATGCCTTAGGCAGCACAATGGCTGGGCAGTTGTCTATCATCATGCTGTTAGAATTTATTTCAATAATCTCAAGTTATCTCTTACTATTTACTATGTTCCATCTGGGCTGCACTTAGCCCAACTGGGCAGCCCTCTGGGCCATGTTCTTTTGGCCCTTAGCCCATGGCCATGATCTTTCTCCCTCCTGCACATTCTTCTTTTTCCATGGCAGCTCTCCTCCCTCTTCCTGGTCCTTTCTCTTCAAGCCCATGAAACCTCAACCCCACCTGTGCCTCTTCTGCCCAGCTATTAGCTATTGGCATCTTTATTCACCAATCAGAATTCACTTAGGGGCAGGGTCCCAGGGGCTACATGCAGACTCCAGGTCTTGGGGGCCTGCACTTAGCATTACAAAAGAGAGTAAAAGACAAAACCTCAACCCACTTGGCAGTTGCAGGAGTGGGGTTGGGAAGAGGAGCTTCCAGCAAGTGAACAGTTTAGTAGAAGGTAAGATAAATTATCTGGAGTGAGGGGGCTTCTGTACAATCAAGCCATTTAACAAGCTAAAATAAACTATTTTTTTTATTTTAACAAGATGCTTGTTTAGCATCTTGACCTCAGGCTTCTAGAATAGAGTTGTGTAATTTTCTCAGGATTCTCCACAAAGGGGATCAAATTCTAGTAAACCTAAAATGGCTTCAGCAAGAATACAAGATGGGGGACTCTCTTGCACTGTCTTCCCTGGTCACAATGGAGAGGGCGGCGGGGGAGACAGCTGTCATTTGACAGAGACTGTTAACACTTTTTTTTAAAAAAAAATCTGTTTTGTTTTTAAACCAAATGTAGCCCTGGGTGGCCTGGAACTGGCTGTATGATACAGGCCAGGCTTGCTGTGAACTTGTGGTTTATGCCTGGCCCTGTCTCCATGCTTTTTGTCTCTGATCCAGAAGAGGCAGGTAGTATCTTGGGCCAAGCTTGAAGGCACTAGACTGAGCTGATGATTCTATTCTAATTCTAAACTCAGTGGCATCTCATCAGCCTCGTTCTCATAGTAGAGACATTCTGGAAATATCTTTGACTTGGGCATTAGCTACACCCCTGGACACATGTGCTAGAAACTCCCATGATAACCATGCCACCCCATGGTTGAAACCCAGTAGATGACAATGGCCAGATCCTGGCCACCCCATGTCTACATGCTGACAATCCTGAACCCACATGTTAAAAATCTCTGGAGAGGTGGCCGTCCTGGTCAGACAATACTCCCCTTAACCTGTCCAGTGAGGATGTGGAGTCTACATGCACTGCACCTCAACTTGGACTGTGCGTGCTGAGGGGCATCACCTTAGGCTGCTGTTCAGGCATTCAGTCACAGCGTCAAGAAAGGTATCAGTTTAAGGAAGGATGGGTTATTTTGGCTCAGGGTTTCGAGGGGATACAGTGTTTCTTGGTTTAGGTTTCTTTCTTTAATCTCTGTGTCTCTGTGTGTTTAAATGTTCATGGATGTGAGCACGGGAACATGGGTGTGGACGTCAGAGGACAGGCTCATGTCTCAGTTTCTTCTTTGCTAGCTCACATCTGGCCTGTGAGCTGCTGATGCTTCTGCCTCTGTCTCCACCTTGTAGGAGTTCCAGGACTCTAGATGTGCCTCCTGCCTCTGGCTTTGTGTGGATGCTGAGGATGCTTTGTGTGCATGCTGAGGATGCTTGTGCAGCAAGTGCTTTGCCCGCTGAGCCATCTCCTCAGGCCCTCACTGCAGCTTTTGTTTTCTGCAGAACTCGAGACATGCCCACCATTGCTTCCCCGCTGCCTCTCGCCACCATCGATTCTGAGAACAGCAGCTCCATCTACGACTACAACTACTTAGACGATGTGACCATCTTGGTTTGCAGGAAGGATGAGGTCCTGTCCTTTGGAAGAGTTTTTCTGCCAGTTGTCTACAGTCTGATCTTTGTGCTGGGCTTGGCCAGCAACCTCCTTCTCCTGGTGGTATTGCTCCACTCTGTGCCTCGAAGACGGATGATTGAGCTTTACCTGCTGAACCTGGCCATCTCCAACCTCTTGTTTGTAGTGACCATGCCCTTCTGGGCCATCTCTGTGGCCTGGCATTGGGTTTTTGGCAGTTTCTTGTGCAAAGTGGTGAGCACTCTCTACTCTATTAACTTTTACTGTGGCATCTTCTTCATCACCTGTATGAGCCTGGACAAATACTTGGAGATTGTCCATGCTCAGCCGCTCCACAGACCGAAGACCCGGTTCAGGAACCTGCTTCTCATTGTCCTAGTGTGGACCACAGCCTTGACCGTCTCTGTCCCAGAAATGGTCTTTGTGCAGGCCCACCAGACCTTAGACGGTGTGTGGCACTGCTATGCGGATTTTGGCGGACATGCGACCATTTGGAAGCTGTACCTGCGCTTCCAGCAGAACCTTCTGGGGTTTCTCCTCCCACTCTTTGCCATGATTTTCTTTTACTCCCGAATCGGTTGTGTTCTGGTCAGGCTGAGGCCACCAGGCCAGGGCAGGGCTCTGAGGATGGCTGTGACCCTGGTAGTAGTCTTCTTCCTGCTGTGGTTCCCGTATAACCTCACCGTGTTTCTGCACTCGCTGCTGGACCTGCATGTCTTTGGGAACTGTGAGGTCAGCCACCGTCTGGACTATATGTTGCAGGTGACAGAGAGCCTGGCCTTCTCCCATTGCTGCTTCACCCCTGTGCTCTACACCTTCTCCAGTCGCCGCTTCCGCCAGTACCTGAAAGCGTTCCTGTCTGTGGTGCTGAGATGGCACCAGGCACCTGGCACCGCCCACGTCGTCCCTCCATCTAGCCATTCTGAGAGCAGCAGGGTTACTGCCCAGGAAGATGTGGTCAGCATGAATGACCTGGGGGAGAGGCAGGCCGAGGACTCCCCTAGCAAGGGGGAGATGGGAATAATTAGTGATCATGCCACAGTCTGGAAACAGCACTGCTCTCTCTGAGGGACACCATGACCGTGTTGTTTGCCCCAGTGGTTCCCAACTACCAGCAGGCCTTGCTCACTACTGCCTCTTCTTCCTTCCTCTTCCTGGGCCCCATACTCTTCTGCTGAATCACTGCAGCTCTTCACTGATCTCTGCTTCCATCCCGGCGCTTCTGTGGCTTTTCCTGGCCCCCAGCAGCCAATGAGGTCACTCCACTCTTGGCCTTCACACCTTCAAGGGCTAGGTGATCAGTCTTTGACTTCCCTCCTGGTCTCTGGGTTCAGGTCACACTGGCTTCCACTCATTTCTGGAACATTTCAGGTTCATTCCAGTAGGGGGAGTTCAGCTGTGCCATCTTCCTGGACATCTTTCTTCACCAGCCTTTCTCTCCTTGGGATGAGTTTGGTTCATTCCTTCACTTCCTGGAGTCGTGGCTCAGATCTCACCGAGAGAGGCCCTGTGCCCGCCCTGCTTAATGCCCTGTCTACACACCTGATGCTCATGCGCTTCTGCACACACTACTTTCACTCTGTACAGGGATTTCTCCTGTTGTGTTCCCCCCTGACTGCCTCAAGCCCACCCACACAGGTGAGCTGCAGAGTAAGGATCTCGGTGAATGGCTCGCTGCTGTCCTTGGATTCATACCACAGAAGCTTGTGTGTGGAAGGCTTTTAGAAAGCTCTTGTGGAGTGTGAGTGAGCATTGTGCATTTCTGGGAACAGTCACAGGTTCTCCAACCTCCAGGCCCCTTTCTCTGCAGCTCAGACAGGAGCATGCCTTCCTGTCCTTGTGTGTGGTCTGAAGGCACTGGAGGCACTCTAGCCAGAGAACAGCCCAGAGGTGCACATCCCACAAGAGGAAGGCAGGGACCATCCCAGCTCCGGTCTTGGGGTCTGTCAGTCAAGTTCAAAGCTTTATCTGGACGTTACAAAACACATGCTGGTGAGCAACAGCCCCTTAACACATCCTGCTGAGAAAACTGGATATCCACATGTGGATAAAACTAGATTCCTGTCTCTCATCTGATACAAAGATCAGCTAAAAATGGATCAGGGACTCTAACATATGACCTGGAGCTTTGAAACCATCAGAGAAAAACCCCGGGGAAGCAACTGAAGACATCATCAGAAGCCAGGTCTTTCTGACCAGAGCACCCATAGCCAGGGAATACTCAGATCATGAAACTGTAACCTCCATGGCACAGGGACAACTCAGCCAGTGTTCACCTAACGGGGCCCAATATCCAAACTGTACGGGGAACAAAAAAGTTGGCAAAGTCAACTAATCCAATAAAAAAAGGGTGAGTGATCTGAACAGACATCTCTCAAAAGAAGAGCCGATAATATGTGAAAAATATTCTGCATCCTTGCCCTTCACAGAAATGTAATAAAAATGATGGGTGTTTGTGTGTGGGCGTGTGTGCACACATGTGTGTGCACACACATGCATGTGCCTGTGCATGTGAGTGCAGGTGCCCATGAGTATATATGTGCCAGCGTGTCATTTCCCAGGTGTCATCCACCTTTGGTTTTTGAGACAGGTTTTTCTGGCTTTGAACTCATCAAGTAGGCAAGGTTGACCACCCTGTCTCCCTGTTCAACAAAGAGATTATAACTGTGTGTGCACCACGCCTGGCTTTTTTATGCAGGTTCTGGGGTCAGACTCAGGTCCTGGTTTTTGTCCAGGTGCTTTCCTGACTGAGCTCCTTTTGAGCCCATGGCCAGCCCTTTCTCAGCAGCATGCAGACGTCTCACACCCTCCACCTCTTCAGCACTCACCACACCTTGCTGCTCTCTGTACATCGTGACCTCTCTGTCCTGCCCCGTTCCTTCCTTTCACGCAGCTTACTTCTAGCCAGGTGAGGCCTCACTCATCTCTTGAGCTAATCCCACTTGCTCTGGGGAAGGTCACCCTGCCCCATGCTCTGGGTGGAGGTTGAGCAGAGTGTTAGACTGTAATGGTTTGGATCAGAGTTCTACATGTTGAATGCTTGGTCCCAGCATGGTGGAGCCTCTAGAAGGTGAGACCTTGTAGCAGGCCTTTAGAGTGAATGATGGGACGTCAGCCTCTCTTACACACGCACACGCACACGCACACGCACACCACTTTTTTTCCTTTAATGACTTATGAGGTGAGGCATGTGCTCAGTCCCTGCCATTACCAGCTAATACACCCACCAGCATCTCAGAGCAATGTATCTTGGGCTGCAGCCTCCCAAACCTGAGGCAGAATAACCCTTTTCTATTTAATCATTAACAATCTCGGTGCTCCGTTGTTGTACTATGAAGCTGACTAATGCATGGACCAAATTTGTATTTTCATGACCACAGTGATTCGTTTTAGGATGGACAAGTGACCCAGGCAAAACCAGCAGAATGAAGGCGAGTGGAACATGCTGGAATAGAGGCATGAAGCTAAAATGGAGAGGGTGTGCGGTCTGGCGCTTCAACAAGTAAAATGAGCGGCAGAGAGGAGTGAGCAGACCCTGGGGCTGCAGCGTCTGATCCCCCCAGCCACGGCTCTGCCAATTCCCCAGCGCTGGCTTGTCTGGAACACCAACCAGAAATCCCTGACCCAGTGTTACTTGGAACTTTAAGATTCCTGACTGAAAGACACTCTCTGGTGCCCAGTGCTTGCTTGCTGGCTGCCTGACAAGTCTACCCGAGACCCTCCTCCAGGGAGCCCTCAGCCCCAAGACTTCTGGTTTTTCCTGAGCTGCTGAAATACCTTGTGCTTCCCAGCCCCACAGAGTGTCACACAGCCTGCTCATGCCTTACAGTATTGGCCTGGCACAGGGAAGGAAACTTCTAGATAAGTGAGGTGGAGGGCAGGGTGGTGGACGGCTGAGTCCCTGGAGAGCAGAGGTTGCCAGATGCTGCTACTGTGCTTGGAGTGTACTGGATGCTCACTGACTACTTTGGGGGGAAGGGTTAGTTGAATTTTCTTGTTGAGACAAAAGCAACTTAAGGAAGGGAAGGTTCATTGTTTGAGGGTGCGGTCCATCATGGTGGGAAGGCATGGCAGGTGGCTGGCCTCTGCAGTCAGGAAGCAGAGGGAGGTGGATGCTGGTGCTCCGCTCAGTTCTCCCTTTGTACTTATGGGCAGATTTACTTACCATGGTGAGTCTAATCTACAAACCCCTTCACACAGGCCTACAAGCTGTCTATGTCATGTCAAACTGACAATAGAAATCATAACAGAACCTTTCCTTTTGCTTTCTTCACCTCCTTCCTCCCTCTTCCCTCCCCTCCTGCCTTCTCCTTCCTCCCTCCCCTCCTCCCTCCCTTCTTCCTTCTCCTTCTCTCTCCCTTCCTCCTCCTCTCCTTCCTTCTCTCTCTCTCTCTCTCCTCTGTTCTTTTTTGATTTCTTACTAAGTTCTTTTTTGAATGAATGACTGGTGGCCAGAGACCTGAACACGAAGTCAGTGTCCCACACATTTCTTTTGAGTTCAGTAACTGTGTGCCTACACATACACTTACACAATGCACTTATAGATATACATGCACGCATGCATGTATATTCACATACGTGCCCAGTTGCCCCTCCATGTGCCTGGCTTAACTTTAGTGTTTTTCATTCTGTGTGTTTCCCACTGCCAACCTCTCTCAGCTCCAATGCCTTCAGGTCTCTCTGCCCACGGCCCCAGATCCTCAATGTCAGGAGAGACTCCAGGTTCCCTTAGTTCCTTATCTGCAGTTGGTGATTTGTCTCAGAACATGGGGGAAGGGTATTAGAACTCCTGAAACCACACATATCAGGCAGACAGAGGACATACAGCCCAAGCTATGGCAACAGGACCAATGTCTCCTGAGTCCCTCACTTTGTGCCCATAATGCACAGATGGGATGAGACATAGTACACCAGGCAAGGGAGTCCAGGGGCCTTGTCACCAGCCTTAGTAATGCATGTCTGTCTGTCTGGGACATGCATGTACATGTGTCTGTCCCTGACAGTATGTTGAGTGGTAACTACTTACAGCTGTGAGTGTGAATTGGCTTGGAATGTGCATCTGGGATGTGCCCGCTGTCTTTCTAGCTGTTCTTACATGTCTATGTACTTGTGGGTATGTGCCTCCCGGGAGAGACAGACCCTTAGTCAGCAGCGCTCTGAGGAAGAACAGGCAGTAAACACACACTACTGCTCATTGTTATAGGAACCCTGTGCAGCAGCTCACCAGTCCTCACAGGCCAGGCCAAGGTGGAGCCTCTCCTCTCCACCCCTATTTCCAGACCTGTGTGTTGCTCTGCTCCCTGCTCTGTCTTTACAAGGCCTACCAAGCCTTGCTCCCTGATGTTAAGTAACCTGATGTTACTTAGATGCAGACTCCAGGCTCTGTGGGACTACTGTACTCTTCTTTTATATTTTTGGTTGTGAGCCTAGCCTTTAACGGCTGAGCCATCTCTCCAGCCCACTCTTCTCTACAGTAGCTGAAGGAGAGGGCAGGAGTGATTGCTGGCAGCTAAGCTGCTGGTCCCTCAGTTCTATACTTCAAGACTGGAGTGTTCATGGTGGTGATATGGACAAGTCTTTTCCTTTCCAGGTACCCAAAAACCATTGCAGGAGAGTTTTATTGTTTTGTCTTTACGAATTTTGGGGGTAACAAGCTCTTGCTGTGAAGCCTAGGCTGCCTTTGAACATGAATCCTCCTGCCTCAGACTCCTGAGGCCCGAGTCCCTGGTATGTACCATCAGCCCCAGCTGAAAAGATGCCTCTGGTCTGGCTTTACAGTGAGCTGTCTCCAGGGAGAGAATCCATTTGCTGCTCTCTCCTTGGAGATTCTGAGAAGGAAGGAGCTGAGCTGAGAGATGCAGACATGATGAAAGGAACCCAGGACTGCTGGGCTGGGCCAGTGTCACCAGCTGTACCCTCTGCTAGGGCTGTCTCCATCCGTCCTCATGGATGGGTCCCAGAACTAAGGAATGAACCCACCAGAGTATGTTAATCTGTCCATTTTCTTCTGCCCACCAATCCTCTGAGTGTGCCTGACATGATAGAAACTTGATTTCCAGCCTTGGCAAATTTACCTTGTGCTCAAATAGTTTCCTGCCCTTCCATGACCTCAGCATCCTGGTACATGAAGCAGGTTACCTCACAGCTAGACATGCTTCCAGAGTTGGGAGGATGAGCAAGGGATGGTGCAAGCACTGTGGCTGGCTGGTAGCAGGGCCTGGCTGGGCAAGGACAGGCTGTAGACAAGTATACTGAGAAGTTCCTGAAGAAGGGGGGTCCAGGCAGCACAGAAAACCTCACCGCCTCAGAACCCTGGCTGAGGGCCTTCCCCAGCCCTGCTCTGTGTCCTCTCAGCCTGCTCTGCCCTGAGCACTGCTTTGATACTAGGCAGAAGCCCAAGCCAGGGGTAACTAGCTGTGTGACCTGACACCAAGAACCACCTCTCTCCAATGAGGTCAGTCTGAGGTCTGTTAGAGCCCCTACCTGGCCATGAGCACTAAGAGAGCCTGCCTACTTCTACAAAACTAGGAACACAAGGGGAGGAGATGCACATGGTCCAAATCAGTGGTCAGAGAAGGGAGCAACCTCTGTGGCCTTGCCAGGCAGCCATTGTTGTGTCCCCCCTTTTCATATATCCAGGGGGGCATGGAACAGGAGCCTGGCCTGCAAACGGAGTGGGCATGCTCAGGGCCTGAGTCTCCTGAGTCAGAACCAGAAGTTCTCAGCTGCTGGTGCCAGAGCAGCTTTCCAGAGTGCTCTCCTTTTTGAAAAGGACCTTAGACACCACGTAAACAAAGGGTGAGGCTATCCGGTCTGGTTTGTGGAGACAGCAGCAGAGCTGTGCACAAAGTGACCTCTCAGAGGCATTACGGGGTTTGGGTGGACAGAACTGGGACCCATTGTCTGTGAGGGAGGAGGTGAGGTGTCTGGAGTATGCTCGGGGTCCTGGGTGAAGAACAGTCCCAAGCAGAGAGGCAGGGGAGTAGGAAAGGGAGCCATTCAACAGAGCTTGGGATGGATGCCGAGTTGTGCATGGACCGAGCATATCTGAGGAGCTGTGAGATACCACAGGGAGATGGAAGGCATGCAGGTGGAGGAAACCAATACAGTGGTGCCCTTGCAAACCACGGGGAAAAGACGCAGAGCAGACACAGGCATAGAGGGGGCACCTCGAGTGGCTCCTGTATCAAATGTGGCCATTCTCCAGGCTTGGCTTCCAAGCCCATAGCCTGTGGCTAGACTTTCAAAAGCACTGAAGAGTTTGGTGACAGGAAGTGCAAGTTCTCTGGGAGATCTGGGCTAAGGGAAACACACCACAAAACAAGCCACAAGGTAATCATTTGCTTTTAGTACATATCTATTAGGAAATTAACAATTGCACACATGGCTTAATTCCATTGAGTATGGTCTCCGGAGACTGAACCGATAGGGTTTGGAGTAAGGGCACTGAATAAGTCAAGTAGGATGGGCTAGGGCAGCGTTCGAAAGATGCTGTTTGACTCATGGAGCTGGTACTGTCCTTCAGGATGAGTCAGTCCTGTGTGGGCACCAGATGTAAATTGAACTGACCACAGGTGTTCCTCCCCAGAGGAGGGTCAGGCAGAGACCACTGGGGGGAAGGCATCTTAGAGGGAGCATGACAGAACTCTGAGATGTCTAGGAGGCAAGACCATAGGGATGACAGGGAGAGATAGGGGTGCCTCAGAGCCAGAGGATGGGTGTTCAGTGCTGCTCTGGGCTGTAGGGTGTGCTTAGACCTGAGCTCACTGCATGGGCTTCAGGCGGTAGCGGAAGCGTACCTCATGGCTGGGCTGGGAGGTGCCGAACCCCCAGCGCCTTGGGTCAATAGGGGGCACAGGTGTGTCAGGGTCCACCAGCTGGAAGTCAAAGTACATAACCATAAGGAGGACAAAGGTCTTCATCTCACTGAGAGCAAAGAACCTGCCGGGGCATATGGAGATGCCAGAGCCCCAGGGCATGCTGTAGTAGTGGATCTTCTTGCCTGACTTGTAGAAGTTCACTTTCCGTGTGCCATCCGGGTTGAGGAACCGATCATACTTGAAGACTGTGGGTTCAGGATGGATGTCTGGGTCCATGTGTACTGAGAGATAGGGGAAGAGAGCCACCTTATCTCCACGACGGATCTGGTACTCTTGCCCACTGGCCATCTTTAAGACATAATCCTCCTGCACCACCCTGAGGAGGGTGGGGGTGGCACAGAGACGCAGAGTCTCCTCCATCACGCTGTCCAACACTGGAGTGCATTTCAGGGCACTGAGGGTGAAAGTGAAGGACTTCTTGGCTTCCAACCTGGCCTCGCCCATGACCCGGGTGGCTTCCTCACGCACAGCCTCCATGGCATCCTGGTGCTTCAGCAGGAATAAGAGGACCCAGAAACAGGTGGGCCCCGTGTTCCCCTGGGAGGCCCAGAGCATCATGAAGTTAAATTTGTCCTGCATGGATGAAGCTGTTCCTCGCTCCTTCAGGAGCTGAAGCATGTAGCCTAGCCAGTTACTTATGCCATCTTTCTCCAGGTTTTGCTCCACAGAGAGTCTCTGGTGGAAGAGCCGCTGCAGCTGTCTCACTTCTACCCACTCCTGGGGCCCCAGCAGGGAGTAGACAAACCTGGGGAAGAGAATGTCGAATCTGCGGAACTTTGAGAACAGTTCATCAGCCTCATTCAGATCTTGCTCCTTGTCCTTGGTGTAGCCAAACAAGCTCAGAAAGCCAGCCTTAAACAAGACTCTGTAGCAGAAGTGAAAGAGGCCATCTTCACACCAGGAACTGGCACCCAGATTCGGACCTTTGGGCCCTAGCATTACCAAGGACAGGCTGTCCAGCATGCCCTGGTTGAGGATCTCCAAGCCTTGCCCCATCAGATGCTTCGCACTAGCTGAGTGGACCATCCAGTAGTCCTCATCTACGGACTGGTACCCAAACACCTTGAACACCAGTTCTCGTGCATACGTCACGAAGTCTAGCACTTTCTGTGTGCTCTTAACGATGGGGCCAAAGGAAAGAGGGTCCATGACAAAGGTGAAGTACTGGCCTCCTAGCTGCACTGTGAAGACATCCCCATGCTTGGCCCGCATTCTCTTCAAGAATTCAAACATATTCTTCCGGAAAGCCATGGTGTGACCCAACCAGGGCACAAGCCCCTTGTCCAGAGGTGGCTCCCAGGGTCTGCGGTGCCTGAGCAGCATGGACAGGCACAGGCATCCCACAACAGTGAGCAAAGCTCCTAGCACTGGATACCACAGCATCATGGCTAGGCTCCAGCAGGCTGAGCTCTGTGCAAGCAGGCACCACTTGTCAGCTCTCCAGAGCTGGGATTGCTTTATGTGGCCTTCACAAGTTGGCAACACAAAGGTCCATGTCCTTGGACCTTGCTCCAAGGCTGAGACTGGTAAATAACTCTAGCTAGCTGGTACATGGAGAGAAAATGTTATTCCAATTTAACACATGACACAGCAGAGCTTGGTCAGGTAAGAGGAGGAAGGGCTGACTAGAGAGAAGATGAAAGAGAAGAAGAGCCATGGTCTGCGTGCCAGCTCTGCACTTTGCTCTGACTGCTTAGGTGTAGATCTGGTGTGCTATCTCCATGTTTGCCTGCCTTGAGCCCACCCCCACCGACTGCTCACACTCCTGTTCATTCACAAGTCAATTTTTTTGCTAGCTCATTCACTAAATGTACACATCTCTTTTCTCATATCTGAACATTGTTTTTAAAGTGTGTATGTGTGTGTGTGTGTTGGAAGAGGTACATGTTTGACATTGGCATCTTCCTCTGCAAAATCTTCACCTTATTTTGTTTAAGATTTTTAAAAATTTACCCCTTTCTTTTTTTCCTTCCTTCTTTCTTCCTTCTTCCTTCCTTCTTCCTTCCTCTCTTCTTTTTTGCAGAATTATTTTTATTTACTATATGCATACATACATACATACACATATATGCTTATATATGTGTGTGTGTGCACCATATGCATGCCTGCTGCCTGTGGAGACCAAAAGAGGCATTGGATCTCCTGGAACTGGAGTTACAGATGGTTGTGAGCCACCTGGTGTGGGTGCTGGGAACTGAATTTGAGTTCTCTGGACAAGCAGAAATGCTCTAAACTGACAAGCTACCTCCCCAGCCCCTGTGACTTATTTTTTTGAGGTAGGATCTCTCCCTGAACTTGGAGCTCACTAACTACATCGGCTAGCTACTGAACGCCCAGGATCCTTCTGTCTTTGCTGGGAGTTGCAGGAATGTACCTGTGAGCTTAACCTGAGCATAGGAGACCTCAAAGCCCACCCCCACAGTGACATACTTACTCCAACAAGGCCACACCCACTCTAACAAGGCTACCTGCTAATTGTGCCACTCTCTATGAAACAAGTATGAAAATACATGAGCCTATGGGGGCCATTCCTATTCAAACCACCACACCCCATGTTGGTGCTTTTGGGAAGCAGAATAGAGAATTCATAAAAGCCTCTTAGGACAGTGTCAGGCTCAGGTTAGCATTCTCTATATGTCATTGCTTGTTGTAAAGCCTTGTCACATACTTTGATCCTTCCCCTGGTGCCCATGGCAACTGAGCATCCTTTCCAGGGGTCTTCCTGCCCTGTGGTCTTAAAGATGCCTTCAGATGATAAGAGTCTTGCTGGGTCATGTTTGCCTCTAGCTTGTGAACAATTACTGTGTGGCCAAGGTGTCATGGAGCTTTCAGCCTGAGGAAAGCTGGGCATCTGTCAGAATGCTGACTCCTGCAGAGGGTGTGGTGTGAATGAATCTATCTGTAGGAGCTCAGAGAACCCCCTAGGCTGGGGACACTTCAAGCAGAGGCTCAGGCCCTCCTCCCAGAGCCCCTCATCCAGACTTGCCCTCAGGGCCTTGCCAGTACAGCTCTCCAACACAAAGGTGGAATCCTGTGCTGGGAATTGCCAGGGGCAACAGTGACCTCAAGCCCTTGTCTTGTTTTCTTAAGGCTCAGGATACAGTGGGAAGACCTGACATCCCTTTGCTCAATGTCCCTCTGACAGCTGCCCTGCCTTGGGCTTTGGAAGTAAACCAAGCTTTGTTTAAGAATCTCCATCAGACATCTGCTAGTTTCCTGCCACCAGGCCTAACAGGAGAGAGCTATAGCCCTGAAACAGAAGCTTATTCAATGCACAGCCCAACCTGCTGCTGCAATAGGTGTGGCTCGCTGCACTAGGCCAGTTCTGCTAGCCTCTTCCACACAGAAACAGCTCTTATTTCAAAAGAAATGCCAACATCTAATCTGGAGTAAAATACAAGTGGCCAAGAACACAGATTCAAGTTGCTACAAATTCCATATTTCAACTTGATAACAATTTACTGAGGTTTTTATATGACAAGAGCAAAGAAAGTTACAAATAAAGGCACTTCTCAGGTACTTGGCTGGAGCAGCAGGTGGGTGGGTAAGTAGAGACAGGATCTCCTCAGCTGACCTCAGATGCTATCTGATGGCAATTTTAGCTTTAGGGTTAGAGGAAACTCAAGCATCTGCTTGTACACTCTGACAGGATTATAGGCAACAAATAGCTACTTAGGGGCCAAAAACCCCAAAAGATTTGGCTCTGGATCTGCAACATTCCTGCTTTGTTGTACAACAGAATGTGTGGCTTTCTTTTTCTGGAAGTTTCTAAATTATTGTCTAGCTTCCTCATCCACAAATAGGGACTTAGATTCCTCAGACTGTCTGTCTGTATGTCCTGCTGACTGAGCTTCCTCTGCCTCAAGGAGTTCTCCCTAGCAAGGAGCAGAAACTGTCACATCCTGCCTCCAGGAAGTCCTCTGTGATTTCAACTGCAGAATGTACTTAGGTCCATCCCATCTCTGGGGCTTCGGGTTGAGTCATAAACTGTGAGCCAAACACATCAAGCTGAAATCTGTCCTGCAGTTTTAATGCACAGAGCATTTTACTTTCTTCCCTTCATCCACCCTCTCCTTCTGGCAGCAGCCTCATGTAGCCAGTCAGAATGTGTGTGTGTGCATGCTTCCTATATTATTAGGCTTTCTATAGCTATAATTAGCTATAATAAAACACCATGACAAAATCAACCTGAGGAGGAAAGGGTTTATCTCATCTTCCAGGTCTCACCCTATCACTTAGGGAAGCCAAGGCAGGAATCAAGGCAGGAACTGAGGGGCAGAAGTAGAAGCAGAGGCCATGGAGGAATGCTGCTTGCTGGCTTGCGTCCCATGACTTACTCAGTCTACTTTGACTACCAGCATGGGCTGACACCGCCCACAGCGAGATTGGCCTTTCTACACCAATCATTAATCAAGAAAATGCACTACAGTCTTGCCAACAGACCAACCTAACGGGGGCTCTTTCTCAACTGATGTTTCTCTTCCCAGATGACTCTTGCAGCATCAGGTTGACAAAAACTAGCTAGAATAGGTTATTTTTTACTGAGGGAGATTTGCTAAGAGCTGGCAGCTTAACTGGGTCAGAACCAGTCAGTTTCCATAGCTGTGGACCTTGGCATCTAATGAAGGAGAAGAGTTGTTAGACTCTGCCCCAGATATACAAGTACAATTATGCTAAATAACGCAGAAAGCAGAATTAGCAAGGACTCACATCGATCATGTGATTGAGTGGAGCCTGGAGGACAAGACAAGGTCAGTCTGTGCTTTGAAGGTGCAGGTGGAATGCTCAACTGAACATGTCAGTGCAAGAAATGGCTTTCACCTCCAGGTGAATGGCGTAGTCTATTCTAGAGCCAAGTGAGTGTCCATGGGCCTGGAACACAGATTTAGATGACCTCAAATTTAATATTTCAATATAGTGATGGTTTTGTGGAGTTTTTATAACAAAGGTCATGATGACCCAAGAGACTTTTCAGATACTGTGGGGAAAGCATTAGGAAGGTGGCTACAGAGTAGCGGGGACTCTCTGCTATGGCTTCGGATACTGTCAGGCAGTTTTAGCTTCTGGGTTGGTAGAGGCTAGGGTTCTGCTTGTAGACACTAAGAGTGTTGCTGAAAATAACTAATCTCACTCCAGGGTTTCTACCTTGCCTTTGATCGTTCAGTTCCCAGATAAGAGAGACATACAATCTTTTTATTTATAACAGACCTCAATCAGCAGAAGAGCTGGGCAGATACCTATCCTCTATGTTATTATGTGTATTTCCCAGCTAATAATCCCATTATCTAATTTGCCATGCTTTGTCTGGGCTGCCCTTAACTCCAGTTAGCCAGCCCACATGGCCATTATTTTAAGATTCTTACCCCATGGCGTCTTCTCCTTCCCCTGCCTTCTTCTCTCTTCCTGAGGTCTCCTCAGCCCCCAAGCCCAGGAACCAGAGACCCTGCCTGTCTCTCTTCTGCCCAGCTATTGGCTGTAGGCATCTTTATTCACCAATCAGAGATAGCGTGGTTACAATCAGGGGACAAGGTTACATAGTGTCACTTGGGCAGTGCAGACTCTCTCCTCTCTGGAGGCAATCAGGCCTTGGGAGCCAGTATTTAGCATTACAGTACAAGCAAAAGACCAAACCTCAACATGCCCCTTTTTTGTCTAATTACAAAGGCTCTTTCTCAGGCTGGGGAGATGGCTCAGCGGTTAAGAGCACTGACTACCCTTCCAGAGGTCCTGAGTTCAATTCCCAGGAACCACCTGGTGGCTCACAACCATCTGGAATGGGATCCGATGCCCTCTTCAGGTGTGTCGGAAGACAGCAGCAGTGTATTCATAAGCATAAAATAAATAAATAAATCCTTTAAAAAAAGGAAAAAAAATCATGTCTTTTTAAAAAAGGTTCTTTCTCTTATAAATAATAAACAGCACACAGTAGGAACAATATGAAACAATTATGAAAACTGTAAGGCATTATATACATTCGAAGAGTGCAGTCTGTTCATATCTGGAAACTCAGGAGGAAGTATTTTATTTTCTATTCTATCCTGGTGACCTCAGAGCTTTGTACCTAAGTTAATTTCTTATTCTAACTTGTATTACCATCCTAAAAACACCTTCTTAGACCTAGAACAACTTCTTACACCGTAAACCACTTAAGCTTAGAGTCAGACTATGACTCTCTAGTTTTCAACCCGATCAGAGGCCTGAGAAGGAAATAAATAGTACCTGAGGATGGCAGAAGTTCTGGGTAGAGATATTTGTGTGTCTCAGCCAATTTCAGAGATGTTCCCATGGAGGGATCAGCAAATAATGTTATCTGTCCTGTTTGGTCTTCTTGACTATTTTTTCTTCCTGTCTGTAGCCAAGATCTTCAGGGGGTCTTCCTATATCAAATCTGATCCTTATTGCTTTGGAATGGGTCCAAAGCCTTTTCTTTATCCTGTTAACACAGGAAAAACAGAGCCTTTCTTCAACGTAGCATGCCTTTGGTCCAGCAATTTGGAGTCATTAAGAATATAGATTGGCTAGGCAGTGGTGGCACACTCCTTTAATCCCAGCATTTGGGAGGCAGAGGTAGGTGGATTTCTGAGTTTGAGGCCAGCCTGGTCTACAGAGTGAGTTCCAGGACAGTCAGGGCTATACAGGGAAACCCTGTCTCGAAAACAAAACAAAACAAAAGAATATAGATTGGTCCATATTGGTGTATTTTGTTCATGTTAGGCCCTGGCTCTTCTTCCCAGCCCTATGCTCCCAGAAATAAAACTCAGACTCAAAATATATTTACAAACACATTGGCCTGGTCCAACAAATTGTTGGTTGGCCAACAACAAAGTATTGGCTAGTCCAATAAATAAATGCCAGGGGGTAAGAATCTTAAAATAATGGTCATATGGGTTGGCAAATTGGAGTTAAGAGCAGCCCAGATGAAACATAGCAGATTATACAGTGGAGTTATTGGCTGCGAAATACACATAATAGCATAGAGGATAGATATCTGCTCAGATCTTGTGTTGATTATCTTAGTTAGGGTTGTACTGCTGTGAACAGACACCATGACCAATGCAACTCTACTAAGGACAACATTTAATTAGGGCAGGCTTACAGGTTCAGAGGCTCAGTCCATTATTAAGGTTGGAGCATAGCAGTGTTCATGCAGACATGGGGCTGGAGGAGCTGAGAGTTCCACCTTTGTTCTGAAGGCAGCTAGGAGAAAACTGACTTCCAAGGAGCTAGGATGAGAGTCTTAAAGCCCTTAGTGACACACCTACTTCAAAAAGGCCACACCTCCTAATAGTGCCACTCTCTGGGCCAAGTATCTATAAACCATCACACCGATTAAGGCTTATTATAAATTAAAGGCTGTGTGTCTCTTTCATCTGGGAACTGAATGATCAAAGGTGGGGTAGAAACCCCAGATTGAGATTAAATATTTTCAACAACATATTAGGCCAGGTTGTTCATTCAGTAAGAGGCTAAGATAACTAAGGGCTTTGGAGGCATTGGCAGGACCAGGTGGGAACTAAAGTGACCAACGTAAAGTCCCTACTCTGTGTATGGTTCTCCAGTGGTCTTCCCCATTGCCCCTCAGACCATCGCTGTGATAGTTTAAATGAGGTGTGCCCTCCATGGGCTCAGCTACCTGTAGAGATGGTTCCAGTTGGTAGCACAGTTTGGGAGGTTTAGGAATTGTGGACTTGCTGGAGGAAATGTGTCACCAGGGATAGACACTGAGAGTTCACAGACTCGCTCTACTTGGTGCTCACTGTGTGTTGTGCTTGAAGACATGAGCCCTTAGCTTCCTGTCCCTGCCTCTCTGCCTGTCCCTCATTGCCTCCTCACCATGATGGACTCTCACTCCTCTGCGACTGTAAGCCAAAACAACTTTCTTCCATATTGCTTTTGCCTGTAGTGTTTTATTACAGCAACAGAAACAGAATGATACATTGCCATTCTTTTTTTAAGTAAAAAGTTATGTATACCGTGTGTGTGTATGTCTTATGCATCTGAGTACAGTACCCATGGAGGGTATCAGATGCCTGAGTTACCAGGTGGCTGAGCTGCCCAAAATAAAAATAAATAAATAATAAATAAATAAATAAATAAATTTTTCCTCTTTTTAGCCCCTTTTCCCAGAAGGATGATTCAGAGACTAATCATTTATTAATAAATGCCTAGATCATAAGATTTGGCTCATTCTCTGACTAGTTTGTAACTTACTTAACCCATTCAAACTATTCTGTTCTCCACATGGTTTGTTACCTCTCCTCAGTTTCATGTATCCAAGTCCAGGGTGAATCTCATCTTTATTCTACGCTGAGTTCAGCTGCCTGCTGATTTACATCCCTCTCCTCAGTGTCGGAGGTGGGGGGAATCCCCTCTCCCAAATCTCTCAAACCTCTGACTATCTCCCAGAATTCTCTTTCTTTCTGCCAGTGTCCCACTTCCTATTTCCTGCCTCAGTCTATTGGCCATAGTCATTTTGTTGACAGGTGATGCTTTTAAGAGCCCAGCGTGGGTGCTGTGTTCTGAACTCAGTCCTCCGAAAGAGCACCAGATGTCCTAGGTATTATGTAAGTACTATCCATACATTCACTCGCTCAATCTTTGTACTAATCTATATAGGGGTTTGCCAAGGCTACCCTCAAATCCAGAGATTCCCAAGGAGAATTTATGGGATTTGTCAGGTAATTGTAAGATTTATTTCAAATGTGTAGCAAGGACATCTGTCTGGATAGTAAGGGGAAAGACACTGACCGGGCCCACGGGAATCCAAGGACAGCTGTTTAATAATTTCTCCCTCCATGACGGATCACAGGGGCTTACTCTTCTAGTGTCTCAGTCAGGGGTTCTATTCCCGCACAAACACCATGACCAAGAAGCAAGTTGGGGAGGAAAGGGTTTATTCAGCTTACACTTCCATGTTGCTGTTCATCACGAAAGGAAATCAGGACTGGAACTCAAGCAGGTCAGGAAGCAGAGCTGATGCAGAGGTCATGGAGGGATCTTTCTTACTGCCTTACTTCCCCTAGCTTGCTCAGTTTGCTCTCTTATAGAACCCAGGACTACCAGCCCTGGGATGGCACCACTCACAAGGGGCCCTCTGCCCTTGATCACTAATTGAGAAAATTCCTTACCGCTGGATCTCATGGAGGCATTTCCTCACCTGAAGCTCCTTTCTCTGTGATAACTCCAGCTTGTGTCAAGTTGACACACAAAACTAGCCAGTACACATAGCAATGGGAATGCAGCAACATGTCTGCTGTGCGTACTTACGCCTCAGAAAGCTCCTGCGAGGGACAGTGCCTACAGTCCCTCAGGGACCGCTCACATACACACCTATTCCAGACTCCCAGGGGAGAGCATGATTAGACATATTACATTGTGTAACACATTTAGGCATAAAGTAATGGCAGTGTTCCATAAATGTTTACTGGGGACAGAGAGCAAAGTTCCAGAAGTCAGCCAACAACCTGCTTTGAAAGTAGTCCTCTGTGGGTCTCGGGCCTGCTGTGATATGCTTTTATGTTGTGGCTGTCCCCATGTGCAGAGCCTCAGTTCTGAGTGGTCTGTTTGCTGCCGAGCCTGGGTTCTTCTCCGCCCACTGTGTTCTGTCTGCCATTTGCTTTTGTTCTTTCTGTCTGGAATGTTATTCTGTCTCCTTGCATGACCAGTTCTTTCTTAGTGTTCAGGATCTGGTTGACATTTGCAATCTGCCTTGGCAAAAAGATCCTCCTGTCTGTGCTTTGTGATATGTATTGCTCTGCCTTGGTTTCTCTAAAGTGAAATCAGCCTACGTCTTTGTTTATATCAGCCCCTTCCCATGCCGATAATTGGCACTCAGAGGAAAAAGCCCTGAGCGGTGTTTGTTCATCTCTGATGAAACTCCACCATCCCCACTGAAGGAGGGTTTGATAGCCATGTGTGTCGTCAGCTTTCCTGAGACACTAGGAGCTGCTGCCAAAGTAAGCTTTTTGTTTGTGTGATTTTTTTTTTTTTAATTCTTCTCTCTTACAATAAATCCCTCTCCTCTACTCCTGGCCCTCCCCTCATCTATCCTCTCTCCCAGATCCACTGCTCTTCAGGTTCCTTTCAGAAAAGAGCAGGTTTCTCTGGGAATATCAACTGAACACGGCACAGCAAGATGTCATAAGACTAGGCATATACTCTCATGTCAAGGCTGAACGAGGCAACCCAGTAGGAGGAAAAAGCTCCCATGAGCAGAGAAGTTTTTGGTTTCTGAGGCAGGGTCTTACTATGCAGCCCTGGCTGGCCTGGAACTCACAGAGATCTGCCTACCACTGGCTCCTAGGTGCTGGGATTAAAGGCATGCTTGACTCCACCTGGCCAGAATAAGTTCCATAAAGGAAGCACTGGTTTTTAGGAGTGAATCCTCAAGCACGCTCTGTGGCACAGTGCAAGTGTTCTCTAAGCATTGGTCGGGGAGAGAATCACCATCCCACACCATCTCCAGCTACTGCTTGAGACATTTATATTTTACAGATAAGAACAGTGGGTACAGGAATGAGGGCTGCTCCTTGAGGCACAGACAGAAGCAACAGAGTCACTGTTAATGTGGAACAGAGGAGAAACCAAACTAGAAAATAATTTATGCCTTTAATCCCAGCATTCAGGATTAAAAATCTTTCTTCAGGAATGATTGACAACTGGCCAAGAAAACTAAATAATTACTGTATCAAGTAGACTCTATTGAAAGCAGTGTGAACCATAGCAGTGTGAACTGAATGCTGGACTCTAGGCAGTGTCGGATCTCAGTAGATCAAAAGGAGCAAGTTTGGTCATGGATAGAGCTGCTCACAGCCTTAGTTGGAGAAGTTTCTTTTTGTAGTAGGCACAGCTGACTCATAACTGATCAAAGTACTGAGATTAAGTCAGCACTTTGTCTCAACTTGAAATCTCAGCATCCACCTCCCCCCAAAGGCTGAGGGAACATTCCACAGAAGAGGGAGCAGCATGGATGTAAGAGTCAGAGGATGGGAGGGCTGAGAGATGCTGCCTTCTGGATGACATGGCCATCTCATCCAGGAACTCACAGAAGCTCCAAGTGTCTGACAGATCAAGCTGTCAACATGTCCACACGGATGGCAGGGCGCTCACTCATGAGACTACATCCTAGCTGAGGAGCTGTTGGCACTTGATAGCTGCAGCTGAGAGGAATCACCTTTTCCTGGGGTTGTAGCTGCTGATAGGTTGCTCATGCTCCTGTGGATGGCACCACAGCTGTGTACACACAGGCATACTAATTGGACTCAGTGGGTTAGCAAAATGGATGAGCCAGATGATCAGCAAGTGAAGGTACTGCTGCCAGGCTTGGAGGACCGAGTTCAGTCCCCATATGGAGAGAACTAATTTCTGAGAGTTGTTCTCTGACCTCCAGACATACACTGTTGTGGCATGTGTCCCCTCCCCCTCCAGCCCAGAATGAATAAATAAATATTAAAAAGAGAGAGCCTGAAGGTGTGGGGCTCAAGAGAAGGGGCGATTATAATCAGGACACATTGTATTTGTGCATGAAATTGTGAGTAATAGATAAAATATTAGTTTTAAAAGGAAACAGAATGGGATGGGAAGGTTTTAAGAACAAGGAATACTTGGGTTGAACCTCTGAGGACCCATGAAGTCCGGCTGTGAAACAGAAGACGCTGCTGTCAAGGGAACAATTTGGAAAGCCTTAAAAGAGCTGCTAAGGGGCAGAGGGAAAGCCTGGCCTGTCTGTCTAGTGCAGGGCATCTTGTGACTGAAGCCTGGTGTCAGTGGACACCTGGATATCCTGTCTGGGAAACTGACCTTCAGTTTAGTACCACAGCAAGCCATCAGGGAGCACTGGGTCCTTAGCAGTTGTTTATAACCTCAGAGGAAGAGCCCTTACTGCCACAGTCTTCAGAGTGCTTGAAGTAACTAGAAAGTATAAGCCCCCCACTCCACATTCAAGAGCTTTGTGAAATACTTGTCTGGGACCACTGCATTAGGCAATATTTCTAGTAGTAAAAATACCTTCTTGGGGTACTTGAAGGCCAGAGAAACTTGCCACTCCATGTGGAGGCAAGATTTGCTTTTATTTGCGGTGTTTAATGACACCTCTGGCGAATCGCTGTCTACTTGGGAATTGCTATGCTCTGGCAGAACAGCTGAAAAGATGGCTCAGTGTCTGGGGCTCACTAGGTAAATGGAGCTCACCTGACAGGCAGTGGGGGCAACTGCAGCTTTGTGAGCCAAGATGCGCAAGCTTAGGAGTGTCAATGTCTTATCTCCAGGGACGGGGCAAGGCAGAACTGTCAGTGACAGAGGGAAAGACGGGGAGGAAGGAGACAGGCTTTGCTTCTCCAGAGAGAAAGTGTATGCTACACAGGATGAGATGAACAGAGCTGCCTGGGTTGTTTTAAGGGTATGCTGGACAGCAGGCCCCAGAGTAACACAGGAGAACTTGGTGGTGTGGGACCACCTGGCATCCCTGTGTCTGCCTGGACAGTGGCTACTGTGGAGCTCCAGTCGATTCCAAGGGAAAGTGTGACCCACGTTTCATGGCCCAGGTTGATTTCCATCTTTTACATGGCAATGTCTGCCCAGCTCCATGACAGGCATGTGGACTGTGTCTGGGTGCTTGCTGGGGCCAGACTGCCCAATGAGGACCTTGTTCTCTAAGTATTGGACTTCTGGGCTGTGACTACTGACAGTTGCCCCATCAGAAAGCTGCAGACCCAGAGGCTGTGCCGCTTACTGCTTGCTGGAGCAGTTTTTAGAATAACGAGCTCTGCTTTGTGTCCAATAACACCCATGGCAGCTGATAGTTAAGAGGCCACTATACCCAGGGGGGAGACTCAGGTTCAGAGAAGACCTGAGAGGATCGTAAATTTCTACCTAAGCTGAGTCCCTCTGCAGATGCAGTCCAAGCCCTAAGTAATTGTAAAATGCCAAACTCAGAGAGAACATGGTCCCAGAGATCTTAAAGGTCCTCAGAGTTCTACAGGAAACTGCAGGCAGAATGTTTTAGCTGTGACAAGATCCCCTAGAGAAACGAGTTAAAGGAAGAAAGGTTTGTTTTGACTCATGGCATCTGTTATTTTTGGTCCTGTCCCTTGGGCCTGAGAAAACGTAGAACAGAACAAGAGTAGCACATGATTCAAGCCACCTGCTTCATGGCAACCAGGCTCAGGGTGTGCCTCCAGGGCCTACACCTTCCTTTAATCCCCTTCCACCACTCTCAACGATGGCATCCAGTGACAGTATGAACCCATCGATGAATGCATTAATCCAGGTGAGTTCAGAGCCCTCACAGCCCAATCACATCCCCAAAGCCCATTACCTGGCATCCAACCTGTACACCAGGAGCCTCCTTTGGGGACCATTTCAGGTTCCAGCCAGAACAGGGAGGCAACACATGAATGTGATTAGAATATCGGCAAAGAAGTGAGCCATCAATGTCACTCAGCTCAGTCACTCTGCACTTCAGAAGGTGTGCTTTCTCTTTCCACTTTCCAGGCCCCTAAAAATAAACAGATTTTTAAAAAACCAGTAGAAATCACACAGCAAAAGAAGGAGCCAAAAGGGGACTGTAAGGGGGAGCAAGTCAGAGGGGTCAAAGCAGGGTCAGCAAGTGAGGAACCAGACTGACTTGAAGAAACACAAAGATGAGGGGGGAAACAGGCAGACAGTGTGTAGGGGATTCGGCAGTGTTCACACAGAACATGCATGCATAACAAGACTCCCAGAGGAAACAGAGAAAGGCAGAAAAGGACTATCTGAAGAAACACCATCTGAAAAGAACCCAAATTTGATAAGTAAATGATAAGTTCATACGTTCACATCATAACATCAAAAGTCAGGTGACAGGGAGGGAAGCTGACAGGGAGGGAAGGCTGGAGGGAGGGAAGGCTGGAGTAGGAGGCTCAGAAAACCACGTGGTTGATAATTCCACGTGGCAGGGAGGGTATGGAGAGACTTTCTCAAAAGTGTGAAAGCCCCCCACTTCCCCTACAAGACCACTCTGGCAAGAAGTGTTCCAGGGAGTCCTTCAGGTTGAAATGAAATTAGGTAGTAACATAAAGCTGTGTGAATGAATGGCTGGCGAGATGCTCGGGGAAAGGGTAACGAATGCCTAAATTCACTCACTCCCTGAGGCCACATGTTAGAAGGTAAGAACTGACTCCCATGGATTCGACTTACAAACACACACACACACACACACACACACACACACACATGCACACACAAGCACACACAGATGCACGCACGCACACACACACACGAATGTAACAAAGATGCACGAAGAAAGGAAGATTTGTGAAAGCTAAGTGTGTGGCCAACAGGGAAAGCTTGCATTGTGATTTTCATTTCAAGCTACCTTAAATTTCCTGTGATTAAAAGGCGTGCCTCTCTCCTCACACCGGGCCTCCTCACACCCGACAGACAGGCTGCTATGAAAGAGGAACAGAAAGCAAGCAGCTGGAGGCCTGAGGGTGCGGAGGTGAGACTGGAACCCTGGTGTCCTTCCTGCTGATGGGAACAGACAGTGGCATTTGCTCAAAAAGTTAAATTAGCACGAAAGCTATAATTTACACTTATAGACAGGAAAGAAGTGAGTTAGAACATCGCGTGCTTGTGTGCACCGCTGCATTACTCACCATAGCCACTAGGTGGAAGCACCTCAAGCCAGCGACCGACAGAGGGATGAAAACATATACGCACATGTTTACACACTGGAATGTTATTTGGCCTACTTGAATTGTCATCTGTCCATCCATTGATGCACCTGTTTGTCTTGTGTCCTTCCTCAACCCTGAGGTCCAGTTGAACACAGACCCTACAGCTTGGCTCTGTAACTATACAACTGGGTTCATCTGTGTCTAGCAACTTGTAGCTCTATACTGAGGCCTCCAGGTATAGACCTCTGGATTTTACCATGGTCTCTTTAACCCTTTTGCAGATATCTATACATCTATATCTATCTATCTATCTCTACACACACATATACTTATGGAAGCTAATATGGAAAATTAAAATTGGAATAAAGGAACAAATACTTGTTAACAGCTAGAAATTGGGACTACTTGGCAATTAGAAGTAAAACAACTGATGTTGCTTACGAGCTTCCTGTTCATGCAGTAAGTCATGATGCTTGGAAAGGCAAACATGTCTGCCTGTTTTGGGCACAGTGTACTCAGGACAACTTAAGATTGTACCTCAGTTACTGTTACTGCTGAGCAGACACCATTACCAAGGCAATTTATAAAAGAAGAAGTGTATGGGGACTTACAGTTTCACGAGTTTAGAGTCCATGACTGTCATTGCAGGGAATGTGACAGCAGGCAGGCATGGCACTGCAGCAGCAATGGAGAACTTATATCCTGATCCACAAGCACAAAGCAGAGAGGGGGCAGAGCTAAATTTGGGAGGGCATGGGCTTTTGAAACCCCAAAACCTGCCTCTGGTGATACATCTCCTCTAGTGAGGCCACACCCCTAATCTTTCCAAATAGTTCCACTACCTGGGGACATTCAAATGTAGGAGAACAATCTTCACTCACCACCACAGATGGTCTTATCTGACATTCCCCCAGGGCACCTCTCGCCTAAATGTAATACTCCTCTCTCTCCTTGTGAGGAGGAGGAGTGGACAAAGCAATGGCTATTACCAGAGACACAATCACACCCTTCCCTCCATGCCTAGCCTTTCGAAGCCAGGCTACTGTAATTTGTGAGTAGGAAAGACAGCCAGAGAGTGGGAGACCCACTGTGTGATTGGCCAACTAGATTGGGACACTTGAAGATCACGTATAATGATCACAAACTGAGGTGGTAACTCTGAAGGTGCTGCAGCATGTCCCACCTGTCAGAGGAGGGAGACACTCCAGGAAGTACTAGGGCTATGGGTGTAGCTCACTCAGTGGGAGACTACGTGTTCAATTCCCCCCAACAGACCTCCACACATGCATGCATACAATACAAGAGCTACTGTCCTAATTTGATGTGTATGGTGCACATAAGACATGCAGAAGGATAGAGAAGAGGAGAAGCACCTGACAGAGACGGACCACACTGGTTATGGAGCTGTGGAAGGTGAGGAACAACCTTACTTACAGGAAAATACCAGGGTCAGCAAGAAAGCTCAGTGGGCAAAAGCAATTCCTGGATCCCAAGGAGAATTCTCAGATTGTCCTCTAACCTTCACACACACGGACTCACATGTACGTACACATGACATGCTCAAACACACATGTACACACACATGTACAAATATAAATCTACACACTTGCACACATACACATGTACATACACATGACATGCTCAAACACACATGTACACACACGTGTACACACACATGTACTTGCACACATACACACACATGTGCACGCACACATAACAGGCTCAAACACACATGTACACACACCGTTTTAAGAAGGAGAGAACATCTTAGGGCCCAAGAAGTCAGGGCAGAGATAGAGACCATTAATTTCTCTTTACCATTCTCACTGGTCACAAATCACTTCATATTTTCCAGAACTCCCTAAATAGCTACTGGTTATGGAGAGGACAGCCTCAGCAAGAAAGAGCAGAGTGGGTTTAACTCTGGACATGGACACGTTGGCCTCACTGATAATGTTGGTTTTTCATCTTGTTAGAAATGCCGTTCAGGGTCACAAAGAAAGAGACCACCTAACTAGGGCTTTATCGTTGTGATAGGAAAATGACCAGAAATGACTTGGGAGAGAAAGGGCTTATTTCATCTTACATTTCCATGTCACAGTCTTCACTGAGGGAAGTTAGGGCAGGAGCTTAGGCAGGACAGGACTGAAGCAGAGGCCATGGAGTGGCGCTCCTTACTGGCTTGTTCTTATGGCTTGTCATCCTGCGTTCTTGTACAACTCAGGACCTGCTAAGGGGTGGCACAGTCCACACCAATCATTAATCAAGCCAATGCCCCACAACAGGACATGTCATGCTTGTGAGTTTTGACTCCAGTTATGGCTCTTTGTGGATCAATACTCATTTTACTTTGAAGCTTATTTAGTTTTGACTAGCTAGAAAACCATCATAGCAAAAACGAGATTATAGCTGGGTATTCAGTGAAGAGCAAATGCCTTTATTATTGCTCCTGCTTCTTGGTTCTTCTCAATCAATTATAATTACCTGCTTTGCATCTTTCTGGAAACACTCTTTCTCATCGGTCCTGCTCACTGAAAAATGTAGGAGACACCGCAGAAAGGCATCACCCAGGAGAGCTATTTTAGAAGTCTCAAGGTGACTGTTTCTTCGAATCTGCTCAGTGTCCCTTTCAGAAACCATTCATGGATAATCCCCACTTCCTGCCACCCTACTTTATCCTGCTCCTCAAGGTCTCAGCCTATGGTGACTGTGAGAGCAATCTCCCCTCTTCGCAGCTAGATCCTTCATCTTTCTCCTCTGCTCATCATCTGCTGAGCACCCAGCCATTTATGAAAGCAATGGAAAGACCCCACTCCCTAGACCTTTAAGGGCTCTTTCACCGCTGCCTAACAGACACCACAGTCACACTTCCGCAGCCACTCCCTGCCTGCACTGTTCCCCTTCCTCCCTCCGGCACCTGCTATGCCCTTGCCGTATTTGAGCTAGGCAGCTCACCACCTCATCACCACCTCTGTTGACTCAACTAAACTCCAGGAACACGAGGGCCCCTAGTTTGTTCTGATACAACTCCCAACCCAACTTGGGGCCATCCTATTCAGAGAATATTTTGTCTTCAAAAATGAGAGCACTGTCTAAGAAAACTGAGGTGTATCTTCTCAGATATTTTTCATGTCTCCATGTCTCAACTATTCAGGAGGTTTCTTCTGTAGAACATCAACTTGTGTTTATCTCCCAGGTCTAGCATCTGACACTGATTTCCTCCCCAGTAGTCAAACAGCAATGATCTCCCTCATTTCTTTTTGCCTCAATTCTTTCCTCAGCCCCAATCTCCTCCCACTGACTCCCCTTCTTGTGCCCCAGGCATCTCTCCTGTCCTTGGTACAGACAGCCAGCATCTCCCCAACTCTCTTATTTCCAAAAGCTTTCTGAGGCTGTTTCCGAATCCCAGATGGAACAGCTGCCATTATCACATCCATCCAGAGCCAAAGACACCTGCAGGTGTTATTCTCAGGAATTACAGAGCCTGGACCTTCTTCCTCCAGCAAGAGTGCTACTTCAATATAAACCATCCTGAAGTAGTCTGAGACAGAGCAAGAAAACAGCACGCAGAACATCCAAGCCCTACCGTCATTCCACCTCCTAAGGACAGGGTTCAACCTGGGGTGATGGCTCCCCTGGCTGGCTCCTCTTATACTCATTCTCTTTAGTTTCCTATTATTAACCTTTCTGTCTTTCAAAATCATATTTATTTTTATTTATGCATATATGTGGATGTATCTTCATGAGTATGCACATATTGGTGTGGTGGTCCAGGAGGCTAGAAAACAGCACTGGAGACATAGTTGTGAACCACCTGACATGGGTTCTGGAAACTGAACTTTGTGTCTCTTCGAGAGCAGCAAGTGCCCTTAACTGTAAAGTCAGCTCTCCAGTACCTGGACCTGTGTTTTAAACTAACCCAGGGGCTGGAGCAGCAGTTAACAGCACTTGATGCTTTTTCAGAGGACAGAGTTTTGGTTCCCAGTACCCACATGGCATCTAACTGTCTGATTCCATTCCAGAGGATTCTCCTCTGGCCTTCATGGGCCCCTCATGCACGTGATGCACAGACATGCATGTAAGTAAAACACCCATACACAAAATAAATGAAATCTGAACTATCTAACCCCTTTTGTCTTCTTGAGACTGAAGCCCTTAATTCAGAACATCACGAAAAGTCACAGCAATAGCATCTGGATCCTCCAAAAATTTCTAATTCCAAAATCTGCTCTGTGGCAACATCCCAATTCAACCCAAAGTAGCCCTCTGAAAACTATGCCTGAAGTCTGTCCCACTGATTTCCCAACTCATCACAAAACAAACGGCAGAAAACATCAGCTCTAGGGGCATCTGGTCACACTTAGTGACATTTTGTCACTATCCCCCACCTTAGCTGATACCCTGGTTCTTACCACCTGCCAGCTGAAATATCCTGTTTGGCAAACGGTGGCCTCACTGCAAGCTCAGCTCTCCTAGCGATGGCTAACCTCAGTTTTCTCTAGAGTCTCATGTCTCCTTTCCTGACCTATAGACACAGGTCTGTAAGAAGGGGCCGGGCTCTGGTGCTGTTGAATTGCTCACCCCTTGTCTCTCCATCTCTAATCTAGCAAAGAGAAGTTGAGCATGAGTCAGAGAGAGAGCAATATAAAGCTCAGCTCCTCTAGGAGACGTCAGAGTGGCGGCAGGAGCCAGACAAGCATGTCCACTGCTGGTGCTCGAGTCCTCACCTGAGAAGCACAGTTTAAATGGGATTTCAAGAAGGACTCTGCAGGCACCTCCTTCCTTCACGTTTGGTCTTCCTTTGCAAGACTTTTTGCATCACTTTTTTTTTTTTCTGATGTGAAGTATCTTTGTGGTATATGATAAGATCACTTAGTTCACCCCTGGACTTTTGTTCAGCCAGCCCTCAAGGTTTCTTGGAAGGCATCCATACTTTCTAAATGAATCTAGCCACATTCAGATCTGCCCTGTCTTTGATTACTCCTATAGGTCCCTGTGAGTGTTTCTGCCCAGATGGAAGGGAAATCTGGGACTTGGAAGCCCAGGAACCACACAGCTCTGAGGGGGAAGCTTCCTCAGCAGAGGCATTGCAGCTGTCAGGGGAGAGTATCCCCAGCTGAGCTGAGGAGCTCAGGAGCCTCAGCCCCGCTCCACTTTCTCACTCCTTCCCATCTTCTCATTGCTTCTTGGCTTTTTTTTCTGATGAAGGAGTCACAGCAGGTGGAAAAACCCATGAAAGATTTATTAGAGGGTCCAGGGTCAGGAGGGACGAATCCAGACATGGCTGCCCTCTGCTCTCAGAAGCAGACAGCAGGGAATTGGCCAAAGGGCAGGGCTTATTTAGGATTTCTTAGGAGGCGGAGCTTTTCAGGGCAGAGATTTCTAGGATGATGATTGGTGGGATTTCAAGTCCTGAGTTTGGGGAGCCCAAGGATTAGTGGGTCTTCCTGCTCAGAGATTGATGGGTTTTCCTGCTCAGGGATTGATGGTTGTTGGTTTTTTTGTTTGTTTGTTTGTTTTTTCACCTTCTTTCCCCTGCATCCGGCCCATGGGTTAGGATGGGAAGTCCTTCCTGGCCGCAGGTGGCTTTGGCTGAGGTGCCATCTCTGTGGAGCTGTTGGGGAGGTGCTGCCTCCTGTTGGACAGCTCCTGAGGGATAGTCCCTATGCCAAGGCTGTTGGCGGAGGCAAGAAAGGTGTTGCCATGGGACAGCTCCTGCTGAGGCAGGAAAGGAAATGTGTTGGTTGCAGGCAGAGGAAGTGTTGTGGCGCCACCATTTTTTACAGCTCCTTTGGGGCATCTTGTAGGCTGGGACAGGAAGGAGGGGCAGACCATTGCTTTGATGGGTTTGCAGCGCTGCTTAGGAACTTCAGTCCCAAACGGAGAAAAGCAGCCTTGTATGGGTGAGCCATGGAAAATGGTTAGGATCTTTAAGGGGAGTAGGCCCTCCTGCTCCTAAATTCACTTGGACAGATCCACTGCCCAGTGGAATAAACAGCCTTTCTTCTTGCTCCTGCCTCTTGTCTGATGAGGTCGCTTTGTCAAGAAGCCTGACCCAGGCTTCCCAGTTCTTGCTAGAGCACATCCCTGCCTAACACCCTTGCCTCGGCAGAAGCCGAAGGACAGCACAATCAAGATTATGGGGTCCTCCAAGATTCCTAGAGAGACTCACAGGGGATTGGCCGGTCTGTGTGATGACATATTTCCGGACCAGGGACCTTTAAAACCCGAGGGCCTGGTTGGTGAGAGGCCATTTGAATCCTTCAGTAGGTGACTGTGAAGAGACATGAGGAAGGCTTGGCATGGACCTGAGGGAGGGAAGGTGGTCCTCGTGGGCCCCAGGCTAGCCTACCTGGGTGCTGGAGAGAGGGGAGCTGTCTGAAGTGGGAAGAGGGCGCTGTGGGTGCAACGCCTGGGCTGGAAGAGGCCGCCGAGGGTCAAAGGCTTCTGCAGCCTGAGGACAGGAAGAGAAATATGGAGGCCCCACTCAGGCTGGGCAGGAGGGCGACACCTGAGCCTGCGGGGAAGAGGCTTGGGGCGGGATAGCTTGAGATGCAGGCAGGCAGAGCGCGCTGGGGCCTTGACCCCTGTGCAGGAAAATGGCCCAGTGAGCCTTAAGAAGCAGGCAGACCTGAAGCTCAGGACAAGGCCGGTGGAGGACATGGCATTTCTGTCAGGGTGTCTTCTATCACTTAAACCCTAGTGCTGCTGATCAGTCTTTGGACAATTTTAAAAACATTTTCTGTCCTTTGGTGCCAGGAAATTGGTCTGTAATAACTTAATTTGGCTACTGTGAGGTACATCCAAATGAAATGTAGAGTAGCCAAAACATTGAGAGGCCTGTACCATGCAAGTTCACCCACCAAGATGGAGTGCACAGTTCATGGGTAGAGCCCTGAAATTTAAGTTAGAGCGTATTAATGTTAATTCCCAAACAGGTACTTGTAATAAAGCACCTAATGAGTGAGGGCATAACAGTTTTCGATGTTTATACGAGCAATGTCTTGACTTAATTCTCTGTACCCTTCATTATACTCTTCCTAATTTGTTAGCTATCCCTGCCACAGGCAGTTGTTCACATTTCAGGTGTTGGCTTCAAGCATAAATCTTGCCCACCCACCCCTTTGGATGACAGCAGGCTTACTTTCTAATTTTTAAAGGATGAATTTACCCAGAGCAGAAATTATAACTAAGAAATGAAACTGCTTTGCTTTCCTATGCTATATTTGAAATCATGCGGTGAAGTTCATGGATTTCTTTAACATGATAGTGTTTCCCTGCTCACAGCTCACTGTTATAAAATAGAACAAATATATCACAAGCAACTATGTTCAGAAAACATAAAAAATATTCCGAATAAACCACCTTTAAATGGTTTGACTTGCATTACTATAAGGATAGTCACTATTATTAAGTAGCATGGGAATAGGCTGATTCTCAGATCTGTCAGTAGTCAATGGATTTTATGTATACACCCATTCCTCTCTGTATCTGAGCTCTATAGATCTTAACTGTGTGGAATGCCAGGGTTTTTTTTTTTGGTCAGTTCATAACGTTCTAGTCACTGTTTTTCTACCTTGTCCTCTGTCCTTGGCGTCGTTTCCGGATTACTGAAAATATAGTTTTAACAGTACAGATTATCATACACATTTACTGGATGGTCCTGTTCTTCCGTTTTGCATCCTCTGTTGTGCCTGCTATCTCGCTTTCATTAAGACTAGAACTGCTACTGATAAGAAGTAACTCATGAATAATACTTCACAGGGCCTTCAAAACGGGATGGATCAGGGATTGTATGCTGGAGAGGACATGTAGAGCTGTTATCACTAATAGTTTCTCTGTTTACCGTCAGGTCCTGGCAATTTTAAGCCTGTATTCGATACAGAACTGAAAGATTTGCTGATGGAAGATGTTTCCATAAAAGCAGAGCCTCAGGTGAGCTGGATTGTCTTTGTTGCTGTACATATCCGTGTGAGTTTACAATGCTATATATGTACACATATACAGATATGCACACATATATATATAAATATGCATATACAAGCATGTACCTATATGTGCATTTATGTTAACATATTGTTTACTTTAGAAACTTCTCACTGAGGTTTAACTGACACACACATTTTAACTGTATAGCACACTTTTTAAAAATACATACATTCATATGACTATCACTTACGTTAGCACGTTAAAATGTTCTACTTTGTGCCCTTCCCAAAGCCACGGGGATTGCCCCTCTCTCAGCACTGGGGATGCAGGTACCTGCTCCCATCCCCAGCTTCTATGTGGGTGACAGGGGTCTAAATTCATGTGTTCATGCTTGTGAGACAACTATCTTACTCACTAGACCATTTTTCCAGCCAGTGATATCCTCCCAATGCCTCCTCCCAACCCTAGACTGGGCACTGAATGCAGGGCTTTGTGCATACTACGTGTGTTGCATAGTTTTATGTCAACTTGACACAAACTAAAGTCATTTGCGAGGAGGGATCCTCAATTAAGAAAATGCCTTCAAAGCCCTGTCTGAGTTCCTGTTCTGGCTTCTTTCAATGACGGACTACAGTGTGGAAATGTAAGCCAAATAAATCCTCCACAACTTGGTTTTGCTCATGGTATTTCATCATGGCAATACTAATTCTAAGACACCAGCTAAGCACTCAACCACTGACCCACCACCCCACTGCAATCTTGTCTTTTGATGGATATAGGCACTCACTCTCATGGGATTGCTGTGTGCGTGTGCGTGTCATGAGGAATGCATTTGGTTCGTCTTACTACATGCTATGCAGAAGTTTTCTAGAACAGTCGTCCAGTGTGTACTTGGTATACGTTAACCAGCAGTACACAGCTGCATCCTGTGATTGTCTGATGTCTAGGAGAGCTGTTATTTGTCATTTCAGGAATCAGTGGTATTTGAAGAGGTGGCTGTGCACTTCATGGAGCAGGAATTGGCCAGCTTGACATTTGATCAGAAGGCCCTATACCAGGAAGTGGAGCTTGAGAACTTCCCACATGTGGCTTTTCTGGGTAAGGTTTCCGTACTGTAGATCTCTGCTTGGCTCCTCAGACTGAAGGGCTTGCTTACAGTTATTTGCCAACTCCAAATGGCAAATGCTTTGGCCCGCTCTGTGACTTGTTGCTTCATGTAAACTGTAATAGAAAGCACTCTTCGGCTTTTTTTAAAGGCCTTGCAGAGATTTATGTTAGACAAGTGCTGAAACACTTGAGTTACATCCTCAGCTGTGCTCCCATTTAAGTTAGTTTTTCACCTTTTACGAAGAGGTTTTTAAAATACAGTTTGATCGTACATAGTATTTCATTACGACATTTTCATATGACAGTAAATGTCCCATTACCTCTCACCCTATTACCTGATCTCCCTCCTTTTCACGACGCGTCCCTGTCGCTGTCACGTGTGCACACTTTTTGTATGCCTTAATGAATTTGACTTGAATTACTTACAAGATCTTCGGTGTTTTGTATATTAAACTGCTTTTATTTAGGTGGATCTTTAGAATAAAATTTAAATATCTTACTGGCTGTGTAGTCACACCTTCGTTTTCTCACAGCTTTGCAAAGTCACTATGTTTGTATGTTCTGTACAGTGTTATCTTGCACAGTAAGAAATAAAACAATGGAGTTATTTTTGCTTTTTATGTTAGTGTTTAAAAATCACTTTTATATTGAAATATATAAAGGTGGCTTATGGATACTATGATTTCCCTTCCCTTTAGGGTACATTGCAAAACTGAAGACGTATGCTCAGCCGGCTAGAGCAGAAACATCCAGGGTGAAGGCATTCCTCTAGGTCAGGTGTACCAGGAAAGCAGAGTCATGTCACTGCTGTCAAGTGCAGTCTTTTCTGTAGTCGCATGGATTTCTGTAGACGTAATGCTTTTTAGTTCACTAAAGTTATTCATTATCATGTGCAAAGCAGGTGCTTGCGTCCTTATTAAACAGCTTTATGAAGGTAGAGTTCACGAGCCATACAGTTTACAGTGGATACAAAAACCTTACTCAGAAGATGAAGAAATATGAGGGGCTAGACATGGGCTCTCAGGTTTAAGCAGTGATCTACAGGATGTGATGTCTAGCTCATTTGCAGGTTGGACTGGAGTCCAGAGAAAAGGAAGTTCCTTTGACCAGATGGTGTGAATATTGATTGACACAGAATTCCACAATGAATGAATGCCGTTCAGACCGTCTTAATCCCTGTTTGGCTAGGGGCTGGCTGGCTGCCGTTCAGACCGTCATATCTTCAGGCCCAGCCCTACTCCTCTCCTCTCCAGTTGTGACACAGTTGGGAGATAGGAAAGGCATACCTATTTCCCAGCATGCTTGGTAGGTTGAAGCAGGAAGATCACCTGAACCCACTGGTTCAAGACCAGTTTGCACAACATAACCCTTCCAAAAAAGAAAACAACCAAAAAGAAAAAAAAGTGTATTAACTAACTTAAAAGTTAAAATCCAAAGTCAGTATCTGGTAGCATTTATGCATCTTTGCTCTGAATCCCCTAAGTGCCATGTATCTTCATTCTTGCTCTACATTTGGTTGCCTACAGTGTTGAGAATAACTTTATTTAGCATAAAGTATATTGTATTGGAGAAACTTGGGAATGAACCTTTATAAATACATTTTGAGATATTTCAGTGTTAGTAGGCTTCTGGACAAAATACTGTTTCATGAAGTACCAAAGTGGCACTAACACTGAGCGGACTGGAAACAGCCATTTCAGAAGTGTAATTCATAAATGTGCAAACCACAAGGCTGCTTTTATTTAAGATATTTGGATTGTTAAGACTTGGCTGTTGACTTGCAGATGGTTAATCTTGGTTGCCAGTTTGGTGGGATCTAGAGTTAGGATGGACACATACCTCAGCACATTTGTGTGTGAGTTTCTTTCACGAGGTTCACTGAGGTGGGAAGACCCACTTTCAGTTTGGATGGGGTTTCTGGACTGAAGAGGTAAAAGCTGGGTAAACAACATTCATCTGCTTTCTGACCGGGAACTATGTGACCAGCTGCCTCACTACTGTGAGCACTTCCCTGATGCAGTGGACTAGAGCCAAAATAAGCCCTTTTGAAAGTTGCTTTTGTCAGCTTTGTGAGAAAAGTACTACAATTGGTACCAAAAGTCAGCTGTTGCTGTGATAAGCCTGGCCATGTGGTTCTTGGGCCTTTGGAATTGTATAGCATGAGGGATGGAGAAGACTGGATGCTTGGGATAGAGAAGCCCCAGGACTCTGTAAGCCAAGGCTAGTGGGCCACTCTCATGGGGTTTAGAAGTCATAATGAGGGCAGTGCAGTCCCATTTAGTTAGGTTTCCAGAGCGTGAGCAGGGACTCCATCGGGAACTGGGCTAAAGGCTATTTCTCTGGTAAACTGACAATTTTCTGCTCGTGTTCCAAGAATTTGAGTGAGGCTGATTATAGGAATAAGGACTAACTTGGTGACAGCAATTATGATAGAAGATAGCATCTGATGTGTGACGTGTTTACTTCTCTCATCTAGATCGGCAGTCAGCAAAGAGGATGCTCAAAATTGCAGTTTAGAGAGGAAAGTGGTTTGCTAGAGATAAAGTGAGTTTGGAAGCAGCTATACTTATTAAAGAGCAGTGTCATTGTTAAAAGGAGATTGGCACTATTGAGAAGGACCCTGGTACCCTGAGGACAGGGTCCCACTCACTGGTGTCTAGTGAGAAGGTTGACTCATTAAAACGGAGAATGCACAGCATAAGAACGCCATTGGTCTATCTTCATCCCTTCACATCTCAGGCAGGATGCATTTTGTGTCAAAGGTTTTGTGGGTGAGTTGATGTCCTTATCCCTACATGGGGAGTCCTGCCTGCTTACAGGAAGTGGCCACTTCAGGCTCCGTATCCTCCACTGCTAGGAGCCTCAGCTAGAGTCACCCCATAGACTCCTTGGGGCCTCCCTGCACCAGATCTCTGGCACATCCTAGAGATGCCACCAATACCCATCACCGATCTCCGTTCTCGTCTCCCATCCTTCCACCTGATTGCTCCCTACCCTATTCCCCTCCCCACCCTCACCCCCACCCAGTTCCCTCCCTTCATCCACCTCCAGTCTTTATTTTGTTTCCCCTTCTGGGTAAGATTCAAACATCCTCCCTTGGGCCCTCCTTGTTATTTGGCTTCTCTGGATCTGTGGATTGTGCCACGGGTATCCTGTACTTTATGGTTAATATCCACTTATAAGTGAATGCATACCATGCATGTCCTTTTGGGTCTGGGTTACCTCACTCAGGGTGATACTTTCTAATTCCATCCATTTGCCTGCAAAATTCATGATGTCCTTGTTTTTAATAGCTGAGTAGTATTCCATCGTGTAAATGAACCACATTTTCTTTATCCATTATTCAGTTAGGAGGCATCTGATTGTTCCCAGTTAATGGCTATTACAATAGAGCTGTTATGAGCACAGTGGAGCAAGTGTCCCTGTGATATGATGGAGAATCTTTTGGTTATATCCTCAGGGGCGGTATAGCTAGGTCTTGAGGTAGAACTATTCTAAATGTTTTGAGAAACTGCCAAATTGATTCCCAGAGTAGTTGTACAAGTTTGCACTCCCACCAGCAATGGAGGAGTGTTCTTCTTGCTCTACATCCTCTACTGCATGTGCTGTTGTTCTTTGAGCTTTTTATTTTAGCCACACTGATGGGTGTAAGGTAGAATTTGAGTTGTTTTGATTTGCATTTCCCTGATGACTAAGAACACTGAACATTTCTTTAAGTGCTTCTCAGTCATTAGAGATTCCTCTCTTGAGAATTCTGTTTAGATCTGTGCCCCACTTTCAAAGTGGGTTATTTGGGTTGTTGGTATGTAACTTCTTAAGTTCTTTATAAACTTTGGATATTATCCCTCTGACAGATGTAGGGTTGGGGAAGATCCTTTCCCAATTTGTAGGCTGCTGTTTTGTCTTATTGACAGCATCCTTTGCCTTATGTAAGCTTTTCAGTTTCATGAGATCCCATTTATTAATGATTGATTTTAGTGCCTGAGCTATGGATATTCATTTCAAGAAGTTGTCTTCTACACCAATGCACTCAAGACTATTTCCCACTTTCTCTTCTATTAGATTTACTGTATCTGGTTTTATGTTGAGGTCTTTGATCCACTTGAACTTGAGTTTTATGCAGGATGGTAAATATGAATCTATTTGCATTCTTTTACATGCAGACATCCAGTTAGACTAGCACCACTTGTTGAAGATACTTTCTTTTTCCCATTGTATGGTTTTGTCTTTTTTGTAAAGAATCAGATGTCCAGCACAGGTTACTTCCTGTCTGGGCCGGTGCCCTGAGCAGACCTTGGGTACGAACTCCTGAACCAGTCCCACAACACCCAGAGGAAGCTCCACTCCCAGGCTCTCTAACATTTCCAGGATCCCGGGATCCCAGGATCCCAGGAGCTTGGTCACACAGGGATCTCAAGGTTGCAGAGGCAGCTTGACTCCCAGGAGCTCTGTCACACCCAGGATATCAGGATCACAGAATCCTAGAGACAGCTGGTTTCTGAGGAGTTCTGGCACAACCAGGATCACAGGAAGGAAAGGCTCCAATCAGCTAAAGGGAGGGCAGGTAGCACTAGAGATAACCAGATGGCAGGAGGCAGATGTAAGAACATAAACAACAGAAACCAAGGTTACCTGGCATCATCAGAACCCAATTCTTCCACCATAGCAAATTCTGGATACACCATCACACCGGAAAAGCAAGATTTGGATCTAAAATCACTCCTCATGATGATGATAGAGGACTTTAAAAAGGTCATAAATCTCCTTTAAGGAAATATAGGAGAACACAGGTAAACAGCTAGAAGCCTTTAAAGAGGAAACACAAAAATCCTTTAAAGAATTACAAGAAAACACAACCAAACAGGTGAAGGAATTAAACAAAACCATCCAAGATCTAAAAATGGAAATAGAAACAATAAAGAAATCACAAAGGGAGACAACCCTGGAGATAGAAAACCTAGGAAAGAGATCTGGAGTCAGAGATGCAAGCATCACCTACAGAATACAAGAGATAGAAGAGAGAATCTCAGGTGCGGAAGATACCATAGAAAACATTGATACAACAGTCAAAGAAGATGCAAAATGCAAAAGGCTCCTAACTCAAAACATCCAGGACACAATGAGAAGACCAAACCTAAGGATAATAGGTATAGAAGAGAGTGAAGATTCCCAACTTAAAGGGCCAGTAAATATCTTCAACAAAATTATAAAAGAAAACTTTCCTAATCTAAAGAAATAAATATACATAAATATACAAGAAGCCTACAGAACTCCAAATAGATTGGACCAGAAAAGAAATTCCTCTCATCACACAATAGTAAAAACCCAAATGCACAAAACAAAGAAAGAATATTAAAAGCAGTAAGGGAAAAGGTCAAGTAACATATAAAGGCAGACCTATCAGAATTATACCAGACTTCTCACCAGAGACTATGAAAGCTAGAAGATCCTGGGCAAATCTCATACAGACCCCAAGAGAACACAAATGCCAGCCCAGACTACTATACCTAGCAATTCTCTCAATTACATAGATGGAAAAACAAAGATATTCCGGGACAAAACCAAATTTACACAATATCTTTCCACAAATCCAGCCCTACAAAGGATAATAGATGGAAAACACCAACACAAGGAGGGAAACTACCCTAGAAAAAACAAGAAAGTAATTTTCTTTCAATAAACCCAAAAGAAGATAGCCACACAAACATAAAAATAACATCAAAAATATCAGGAAGCAACAATCAAGTTTCCTTAATATATCTTAACATCAATGGACTCAGTTCCCCAATAAAAAGCCATAGACTAAGAGACTGGATATGTAAACAGGACCCAGCATTTTGCTGTATACAGGAAACACACCTCAATGACAAAGACAGACACTACCTCAGAGTAAAAGGTTGGAAAACAATTTTCCAAGCAAATGGTACCACGAAACAAGCTAGAGTAGCCATTCTAATATCTAATAAAATCAATTTTCAACCAAATGTTATCAAAAAAGATAAAGAAGGACATTTCCGCTGGTCAAATAGAAATATTTAAGAGGTAACTTCAGCAAGTGTTATAGGTATCTGATGAATCTCAGTGTAATGGCCTTGGGAAACACAAAGGAATGTTGCTCTTTGCTCAGAGTGAAGCTAACATATCTTCAAGGGAGAACATTGGAGGTATTTAAATTTTATGGTCACATTAGGGAGGTGAGTCCTGTATATTTTAGAAGACTAATATTTATTTTCTCTGAATTTAGTCAGGAGTTGTCAACTTATTTCTAGTTGATGTGACAGTAGTAAGATTTTCAAAACCTACTGAAAACAAGTAACATTAAACGTGTGATTTATGAGATAAGGTTGTGTGCTATTTTGACTGAAGTCAAATTTCCTTTGTCATTTTAAAGGAGAAAAAATAAATGGCCTATAAAACTGAAAAAAAAAAAAAACCAACCCACCAAATGTCCATAGGTGTGTGGGTTTAAGTTCCGGGTCTTTTATTTGGTTCCATTGATCAGCCTGTCTGTTTTTATGTCAATACCATTCAGTTCTTACTACTATTGTTCTGGGGTTTTTTTGTTTGTTTGTTTGTTTTTTTCATATTTTATTTACATTTCAAATGTTTCAGATCTCCTCTTTGGAACCTCCCCATTTCCTCCGCCTTCCCCCTGCCAATATGGGGATATTCTCCAACCCACCCTCCCACCCACCCACCCACTCTCGTCTTTCCTCCTTGTCATACTCCTACACTGGGGGATCTAACACCCTCAGGCCCAAGGGCCTCTCCTCCCCCTGACAGATAACAAGACCCTCCTCTGCCGCATTTGTGGCCAGCACCATGGGTCTCTCCATGTGTATTCTTTAGTTGGTGGATCAGTCTCCAGAAGTATCGGGGGGTCAGGCCAGTTGCCACTGTTGCTACCTCCCTGGGGCTGCACACTCCCTCAGCTCCTTCAGTCCTTTCTCCAAGCCCTCCATTTGGGATGTCACACTCAGAACTACTGTTGCTGTGAAGTGACTCTTGGGTATTTCAAACTTTTGGGCTAATAACCTCTTAACAGTGAGTACATACCATGTTCATTCTTTTGTGACTGTGTTACCTTGCTCAGGATGATATTTTCAAGATCCATCCATTTGTCTATGAATTTCATGAAGTCATTGTTTTTAATAGCTGAGTAGTATTCCATTGTGTAAACGTACCACATTTTCTGTATCCATTCCTCTGTGGAGGGACATCTGGGTTGTTTCCAGCTTCTGGCTATTATAAATATGGCTGCTATGAACATAGTGGAACATGTGTCTTTATTACATGTTGGAGCATCTTCTGGGTATATGCCCAGGAGTGGAATAGCTGGGTCCTCAGGTAGTATTATGTTCATTTTACTGAGGGTCCGCCAAACTGATTTCCAGAGAGGTTGTATCATCTTGCATTCCCACCAGCAATGGAGGAGTGTTCCTCTTTCTCCACATCCTCGCCAACATCTGCTGTCACCTGAAATTTTGATCTTAGCCATTCTGACTGGTGTGAGGTGGAATCTCAGGGTTGTTTTGATTTGCATTTCCCTGATGACTAAGGATGCTGAACATTTCTTTAGGTGCTTCTCGGCCATTTGAGTTTCCTCAGTTGAGAATTCTCTGTTTAGCTCACTTCCCCATTTTTTGATAGGGTTATTTGGATCTCTGGCATCTAGCTTCTTGAGCTCTTTGTATACTTTGGATATTAGCCCTCTATCAGATGTAGGATTGGTAAAGATATTTTCCCAATCTGTAGGTTGCCGTTTTGCACTACTCACAGTGTCCTTTGCCTTACAGAAGCTTTGTAATTTTATGAGGTCCCATCTGTCAATTCTTGATCTTAGAGCACAAGCCATTGGTTTTCTGTTCAAGAACAATTCCCCTGTGCCCAAGTGTTCGAGATTCTTCCCCACTTTCTCTTTTATTAGATTCAGTGTATCTGGTTTTATGTGAAGGTCCTTGATCCACTTGGACTTGAGCTTTGTACAGGGAGATAGGAATGGATCAATTCGCAATCTTCTACATGTAGACCGCCAGTTGATCCAGCACCATTTGTTGAAGATGCTGGTTTTTTCCCACTGTATGGTTTTAGCTCCTTTGTCGAAGATCAAGTGACCATATGTGTGTGGGTTCATTTCTGGGTCTTCGATTCTATTCCATTGATCTACCTGCCTGTCATTGTACCAATACCATGTAGTTTTTACCACTACTGCCCTGTAGTACAGCTTGAGGTCAGGAAGGCTGATTCCCCCAGAAGACCTTTTATTGTTGAGGATAATTTTTGCTATCCTGGGTTTTTTGTTATTCCATATGAATTTGAGAATTGCTCTTTCTAGGTCTATGAAGAATTGAGTTGGGATTTTGATGGGGATTGCATTGAATCTGTAGATTTCTTTGGGCAGGATGGCCATTTTAACTATATTAATCCTGCCAATCCATGAGCATGGGAGATCTTTCCATCTTCTGAGGTCTTCTTTGATTTCTTTCTTCAGAGACTTGAAGTTCTGCCCACATACACATGGAAGCTGAACAATGCTCTGCTCAATGATAACATGGTCAAGGAAGAAATAAAGAAAGAAATTAAAGACTTCTTAGAATTTAATGAAAATGAAAGTACAACTTACCCAAACCTATGGGACACAATGAAAGCAGTGTTAAGAGGAAAACTCATAGTTCTGAATGCCTCCAAAAAGAAACTGGAGAGAGCATATACTAACAGCTTAACAGCACACCTGAAAGTTCTAGAACAAAAAGAAGCTAATACACCCAAGAGAAGTAGAAGGCAGGAAATAATCAAATTAAGGGCTGAAATCAACCAAGTGGAAACTAAAAGAATTATACAAAGAATCAACAAAACCAAGAGCTGGTTCTTTGAGAAAATCAACAAGATAGATAAACCCTTAGCCAGACTAACCAGAGGGCACAGAGACCATGTGCAAATTAATAAAATTAGAGATGAAAAGGGAGATATAACAACCGACTCTGAGGAAATTTAAAAAATCATCAGATCCTACTACAAAAGCCTATACGCAACAAAATTGGAAAATCTGGAGGAAATGGACAAGTTTCTAGACAGATACCAATTACCAAAGTTAAATCAGGATCAGATAAACCATCTAAACAGTCCCATAACCCCTAAAGAAATAGAAGCAGTCATTAAAAGTCTCCCAAGCAAAAAAAGCCCAGGACCAGATGGGTTCAGTGCAGAATTCTATCAGACCTTCAAAGAAGACCTAATACCAATACTCTTCAAGCTATTCCATAAAATAGAAACGGAAGGAACACTACCCAATTCATTCTATGAGTTCATAGTCACACTGATACCAAAGCCCCACAAAGACCCAACAAAGAAAGAAAACTTCAGACCAATTTTCCTTATGAATATTGATGCAAAAATACTCAATAAAATTCTTGCAAACTGAATCCAAGAACACATCAAAACAATCATTCACCATGATCAAGTAGGCTTCATCCCAGGGATGCAGGGATGGTTCAATACCTGGAAATCCATCAATGTAATCCACTACATAAACAAACTCAAAAAAAATCACATGGTCATTTCGTTAGATGCTGAAAAAGCATTTGACAAAATTCAACATCCCTTCATGATAAAAGTCTTGGAAAGATCAGGAATTCAAAGAGCATACCTAAACATAGTAAAAGCAATATATAGCAAACCAGTGGCCAACATCAAACTAAATGGAGAGAAACTCGAAGCAATCCCACTAAAATCAGGGACTGGACAAGGCTGCCCTCTCTCTCCCTATCTATTCAGTATAGTACTTGAAGTTCTAGCTAGAGCAATCAGGCAACAAAAGGAAATCAAAGGGATACAAATTGGAAAGGAAGAAATCAAAATATCACTATTTGCAGATGATATGATGGTATACTTAAGTGACCCGAAAACCTCCACCAGAGATCTGCTACAGCTGATAAACAACTTCAGCAAAGTGGCTGGATACAAAATTAACTCAAGCAAATCAGTAGCCTTCCTATTCTCGAAGGATAAACAGTCTGAGAAAGAAATTAGGGAAATGACACCCTTCACAATTGTCACAAACAATATAAAATATCTTGGTGTGACTCTAACCAAACAAGTGAAAGATCTGTATGATAAAAACTTCAAGTCTCTGAAGAAAGAAATTGAAGAAGACCTCAGAAGATGGAAAGATCTCCCATGCTCATGGATCAGCAGGATTAACATAGTTAAAATGGCCATCCTGCTGAAAGCAATATACAGATTCAATGCAATCCCCATCAAAATCCCAACTCAATTCTTCATAGACCTAGAAAAGAGCAATTCTCAAATTCATACTGTTCTGTTTTAACTATCCTGAGTTCTTTGTTTTTTCATATGAAGTTGATTATTGTTCTTTCAAGACTCATAAAAGATTGTGTTGGAATTTTGATGGAATTGTGTTGAGTCTGTAGATTTTTTTAAAATTATAATCTGATGCATATTTCAAAGGGCTAATTATAATCAATCTGGTTTTTTTTTCCCTTAGGTTGCTATGATATGTTTGAAGAAATGGGCCTTGGAGCTAGAGAGATGACTTAGCAGTTAAGACCACTGTCTGTTGTCTTAGTTCCTTTTATATTGCTATGAAGAGACACCTTTATAAAAGAAAGCATTTAATTGGGGTCTTGCTTTCAGAGGGCGAGTCCATGATTGTCACAGTAAGGAGTATGGCTGCAGGAGGGAGGCATGGTGCTAGAACAGTAGCTATGAGCTTGCGTTCTTGTATGAAAGCATTAGGCAGAGGAAAAGGGGAAGAGCAGACAGAGAAATGACCTTGAAGCTCATCCCCAATGACACCTCCTCCAACAAGGCCACACCCCACAATCCTTCCCAAACAGTTCTAACAGCTCAAGACCAAGCACCACACTGCTCTTGCACAGAACCCAAGTTTGGTTCCCAGCACCCATATCGGGAAGCTCACAACTACTTATAATTCCATTTCCAGGGGATCTGACACCCTTTTGGAGATTTATACAATATGTGTATAAAAAATAAACCTTCAGAAATGGGCCTTGTAGAGGGCTGCGCCTTTGCCTCGTAGGCTGAGAATAGAATCTGGTTACTTTACTTTAGGCACTGACATAGACCTGTGCTTTAAATGTGTTCTTTCTCTTCCCCCATTGTCTGTAAAATCTCCTGTTGGAGCAGGGACACTTAGGACAGCTAACCAGGTGGAGCCATATTTTGGTGATTTTAAAAGTGAATCATCAAGAACATTTTCCCTTGTGTTCTTGAGCAACATGAAGCAAAAGTAATTCAATAACTGAGGCTGCTTCCCCCTCCTCTTAGGACTTCTCTCAGTCTCCTGTCTCCTGACTGACAGATTTATGGGGGTGTTGAATTATAATGGAATGAACTTTATCAAATCAAATCCATAGTGAAAACCCATTGATATGAAACTGGTGAGCTTTCATAATGTTTCTTCATACATCTTTAGGTTTGGTTAACTAGCCTAGTGTCCCTCCCACCCACTCCCTTTGGGAGATAGGGTTCACTTGTAGCCTAGGCTGGCCCAGGACCCACTGTGTTATCTGTGCTGACCTTGAACTTGCAGTGATCTTTCTGTTTTAGCCTCAAAATTGCTGGGAACACAAGCCTTGAGATGAGCCATTATGCCTGGATGGCAGCTCCTTTCCCACCTTTTTATTCAGCCCGGGACCCCAGCTCATAGGACCACCCACGTTCAGGATTCATCTCCCCTTCTCAGCAAACCCTTTCCCTTACTGTAACAGAATGCTGGAGATAATCGGTTTAGAGAGAGAAGGGGTTCTGGAGGTTGCAGCCCATGATCAGTGGCTTACAAACTAGGGACCACAGGGGGAAGCACTACTATACAGCCCCACATCCCCTGGGAGAGCATACCCCAGTGTAAAGGAGTCATCTCCTAAAGGCTCTACTCCCCCTGACGACAGTCATGGGACTAAGCCTTAACACATAAGCATTGTGCGGCTTTCAAAATCCAAGCTGCAGCAGTACCTCCTGCATTTGCTGCCACAGATATGGAGACAAGATTCCCTCTGAACGGCTGCCTGGCAAGTACAGTGGGGCGGTACTTATTCAGTTAGTGCCTGTAAGATGCCCAATGGAATAGTTGTGGCGTAGTCTGGCTATGAACATAAGAGCTGTAAGGACTGGACTAGATCTTGTTGAAGAGTCTAGACTGTGGGGTCATTTCTGCTTATTGTCTGGAACTGAGTTCTGTCCTATGAGGCCAGGGCATGGAACAGAAGCTGGGAGAGTCAAAGCCCAGATGTCTGTGTGAAATGTCGGCCACACGAGGGCGCCATTCCCTTCCAGGCTTTGTTTAAAGGCATTTCTTATACTTTTGCTTCTGGGAGCAGCCTGGATGGATCCAGCCCTGTCAGCCAACCTAGAAGCTCAGTGACCATGTCTAGTGAGAGAAATTCAGAGTTGGAAAGAGTCAGTTGGGAGCCAGCGGATGTGGGTGCTGGGACTTGGAAACTACTCAGGTCATCTGTAAGAGCAGAGAATGCCCTTAATTGTAGGACAGTTCATCTGTTCCATTTGTTGGCACAGCTTCTTCAGACTTTATTCATTAGTAGATAACAGTGAAGTGATCTTGAGATCACAGTTAAGAATATTAGACTAAAATATAAAATATCACAATCAGGATGGTGAGATGGCTGAGCAGGTAAGCAATTAGTGGCAAGCCAGCTGACTTGAGTTGCATACATTGGATCCACATGGTGGAAGGAGAGAGCAGACTCCAGCAGATTGTTGGGCCTCCACATCCACACATATTCACACACACACACACACACACACACACGTATGCACATGCACATACTAAATAAAATGTAAAAGTATATAACAGTATCACATAAAGTAACTGTTTTCATTTTCTCTTCTGTTGCTGAGGTAAAACACCCGGACAAAAGCTGTTTCAAGAAAAAATCATTTGGCTCACACTTCCAGGTTACATTTTATCACTGAGTGGAAGCCAAGGCAGCTGGAGCTTGAAGCTAGCCACGTCCTATCTGCAGTCAAGAGGAGACCTGTAACAGCATGCGTGTTAGTGCTCAGCTGACTCCATTTTACTCAGTCCACAACTCAGTGTGGAGATTCATAACTCAAAACAACTAAGAAGGCGCTCCACAGGCATGTCCACAGGCTAACCTGATATAGACAATCCCCTCATTGAGAATTCTTCCCAGGTGATTCTAGATTATATCAAGTTGGTTAAAATTAGTCATACAGGGCTGCAGAGGTGCCTCAGCAACTAAGAACACTGACTTTTCTTGCAGAGTACCTGGGTTTGATTCCCAGAATCCACATGACAGCTCACAACCACTTGTAACTCCAGTTTCAGGGGATCTGACATCTGGCCTCCATGAGCCCTGGACACACAGTGCATTGGCATACCTGAAGGCGGACATGCATAACATTACATAAATAAATCCAAAATATTAACCATCAGAGTAATGTTTCCTAAATGTAGCCACATATGTTTATTTAGAGGGTCATGGCATACTTGTATATCTAATGTGGGGAGACAGAGATTCAAATCCAAATCCAACTCTTAAACACCTGAGCAAACACTGGGCGGCTGTCTGAATGAACACCGTGTGGCTGCCCTGCCCTATTCTTTTTGCATTATTCTTTCAGCACCAGGGTTGCCAGCCCTTCTAGGATTCTATATACAATCTGGCTGCAATTAGCAGCGCCCCTGCCCCGCCCTGTTTTCCATTAGCTCCACATTTTCACTTTCTAGTAGGTAGGCTTAGACTTTAAGCTATAGACTGGCTTCCTGGTTTCGACTTCCCAACAGGGTTTCCTTCTCTGTAAATTTGCTCCTTGGCATTGTTTGTGGTACATCACTGCTGCAATGTACAGAACGCATTCAGGGCTGACTACTTCTGGCACAGCATCCTGCAGTGCTCCTGTGTCCCTTATCAGCAACAGATTGATAGTTATTGATCTATCTGAGGAAAGCCTGAGGGTGGCTCATCCATCTAGTGGTGACCCTGAGAGTTTAAATCCTGGCAGGTCATTTTCAGTTTGGTTCTAAGATTCTCTCCTACTGTCCACTCTGCCTTAACTCCAGCCATTGTCCCCCCCCCCCCCTCTTAATAATTCCGAGCTCCAAGTATCAGACTTCTTAGGGGCAGACCTCTCAGAAGGCTAGGTCCTCCTTGGCAGCCACCAGCTGTTACCAGTGAGGCCAGCAGGATCCTGCACTACAGATACCAAGCCCGGTTCAGACCCTCTAGTCCGGCCTCACTGTAGCTGGCCCAGGGGACACAAATACTGCAGAGCAGTATCCAGTATTGATACCTTACTCTGGCCCCTTGAATGAGGTTCTGCTATTGTTAATGTCCTTCAGTGGTTAACAGATTTGCCTCCCCAAACCTCCCTTGGGCACTGCGCCCAAAGCAACTGGAGAGGTGCCAAAGGCACACTGGTCTTCCTGAAGTTTTGCAGAGGAGAGGGCCAGTGTAGGGAATCCTCGTCCGGGCCCCGCCCAATGAATTGCACCCAAATACCTTAGAGGCTCAATTGGGGCTCCTCTGAGCCTAGCCCAGGCGCTGAACCCAGCACGGGCAGGCTGGGGACTCTGAAATTCCTAGCACCAGAGCCCTGGCTCCAGGCAGCTTCTGCTGGCCAGAAGTGGGTAGGGCTTTTATTATGAAAGGGGCCTCCCCCTTCCGCGCTTTCTGGGGACTGGGGAGGCTGGACTGCGCTGCTAGGCTGGGGTTTTGCAAACTCTGGAAAGGTCCCCAGCGGTTGGAGGCGGCTTGTGGCAGCAGGACTCCGCAGACTCACTGATAGACTCACATTCGGAGCATCCTGTGGTGTGTCCTGTCCCCCGCAATCTGGCGGCGGAAAGGTGTGGACCTAAGCCCAGCCCAGCCTGGAACTTCTGGGATCCAAGGATGAGTCTGCCAGTAGGCTGAGCCCCAGGAACTTGCTGGAGTACCGTGGGGACATGGTAGGAGTTGCTGGACAGGGTGGTGGGTCCAGGTGGGCACCAGGGCAGGTGGCCTCGAAGGCGCATGAGTTACACATGAGGCATCCCAGGTCACAGTTATCCCTCAAGCTTTCCCATGGGGCTACAGTGACTTTCATTTGTGCCCAGAATTGGGGAGTCTTCATTAAGGACCCCTCACATGTAGCTGAACAGTTATTTAGGCAAAATGCTTGCAGGAGAGTGAAGGATTCCTTTGAGCACCCAAGGGGCGAGAGCCTTTCAAATCACCTCCTTCCTTCTCAAAGGTATGTGAATTTCACGGTGTTCGATGGCTAAGTGGTGTACTGATGCTTTAAAAAATGTCTTGCATCACCTTTGAGTTCAAGTTAAAGCTTACTGCCCCACCCCCTCTCCTGCTGGACAGGCGACTGAGTATAGAGCAGTTGGGGGGGGGGCACACGTAGGTCTGAGGAGTCACTGATAAAGTCTAGGACCTGTGAACTTGATTCTTTTCTAATCTCACAGGCACTAAGAAAGGAAAACAAGGATTTTAGAACCTGCCCTTGTGGCTTTAGCTGAGGTACTGATGTAAACCCTTAGGGCTGATTGATGTGCTCTCAGCTTGTGATAGAAGCAGCCCAGGTACCAGGGTGTGTGTGAGAGAGAGTGGGTTGGACTGTCCTTGTCGGCTTTGAGACTCCTGAGGGATCCCTTTCTCTCCAGGTTTTGGGGGGCATATGGGAATTCCCCAGAGATGCCTCATGGGAAACTGACCCATGAGCCAGAAACTCAGCTGATCTTTATAGGAAGTAGGTCAACGTGGGAGCAGTTCCTGGTGCAGATGTGAGGGCTCTGACCAGTGAGAGCTGGGGGCTCAGCCCCGAGGCCTGGATTTGCTCCTGGCCTCTCTGCAGCCTTCCAAGTTTCCTGCAAAGCTCCAAGTGAGTAGGAACTCTTAAGTTTGAGAAGAGGCTGGAGGTGCAGGGTATGAGCTGAGGTGTTGCTGGATTCCTGGTTTAGGAGCACGTCTCCCATTCAAAAACTATGACCCATGTACTCTGAGGGGTGTTAGGAGTCTCCTCTTCCTTCCACTATACAGGTTCTGGGGATTGAACTCAGCAAGGTGGTAAATGCCTTTTCTCACTCAGCCATCTCAGTGGACAAAATTCTGTAAAATGTATTATCCTTCAGAACAAGGCTAAATGGTACCTCTCCACTAGTCCTCTGAATTGGTCGTTTACAGGTTATCTTTGTAATCACAAAAGCAAACTGGAAACAGTTCCAATAATAAATGAGTGTGTTGCTATTCATGTCCCTGGTGCTGTTTCACTTAGGGTTTCTGATGCCAGCACAGTCACCTAGCTCCCTACCTCCTGGCTTCCAGGCCTAGCTAGCCACCACTGCTGAAGGGTGGTACCACCTGCAGCTGGTGACACCTTTAGTCCACTTCTCTGCCACTGGCCATGGACGTGGGTTTCTCTTAAGTGGCCCCTGGAAGGGGCTATGTCACACGCTGTGTACTTGTGGGTAGTTTCTGTTTGATTTGAAAGGTGTTTGCTTGCGATGGGCAAACATCCTCTTCCAGTACCATCCAGAGATTTCAAATCCCCGAGTCTTGGCTGGGGCAGCAGGTTTGTGGCTTTGTGCCTAGGAGCCACGTCGGGGAGTGATTTTTCCAGAAACGCCATTAGCCAAGAGCTGGCTAACAGCTATGGAGGGGCTGGGATGAGGGAGGAGAGAGATGAATCTATGGGTGGCAACTAGAGAGGGAGGTGCGGAGGTGCACTAGGCTAGTTCTGTGGCTAGCCTTTCTGTCCCAGCAGCCGGAGAGTGTGCCACAAGCGGGGTTCTGGCCTATAGTACATGCTGCTTTGAGATGGCTTTCCTCGGCAGTGCAGTGTTTCTTCCTCACTGGCATGGCAGCAGAAAGGTGGTAATCATGGTCAGGTGCTCGTCACAGGCACAGTGCTCTGGCTCTGGCTAATGAGACAGGAGAATTATCAACAGTAGTCTGACTCCTTCCAGCTCCAGTCTTGGCTCTGTCCCACCACGCTGTGAGGTGATTTTTTCACACTCTGGGCTGAAGGAGACTTTCATGTTTCCAACAAGGAATAAAAAGTTGACTTGGTTATTAAGAACGCTTGGAGACACATCTGAAGTAGCATGTGTTGCCTCTGTAAGATGAGCTCTGTGATATCAGAGAGTGATGATTTCAAAACACACAGACCCCACAGCTCCCTTCAGCCTTTCCCCAAAGGAAAGGAAGGGCTCCAGCCTGGAGCTCATAGGAAAACCAGCAGGGCTCCAGCCTGGAGCTCATAGGAAAACCAGCAGCCAGAAGGAAGGAGAGGAGAGGGCTAGGGAGAGAAGTGGGGGTGTCAAGAGCAAGAGGCGTGGTTTCTATGAAGCCCAGAGGTGCTGTGCTGTGTGGCAGGCCTTGTCAGGGAGGTGGCAGTGCCTGTGATGGTCTGTATGGAACAGAGCATGGTCTCAGACCTGCTGTCACCTGGTCTGTACAGTTTCTGGATTTCTCCTTCTGTCTTCCTGGGTTTTCCTTGTAAGCTTAAAAGTGCTGTTGACTTTTTTTTTTTTTTTTTTTAATGAATGTGAAGTTAAGGCAGAATTCTGACAAACTTGCTCTTTTAAATCTGGTTGCTGCTGCTGCTGCTTCAGATTTGACTTTTGAGCATTTCCCTTTGGAGACCTGCAGTAGTCCTTTTTCCTCACTGCTGTGACAGAATACCTGATCAAAAGCAAGTTGAAGAAAGAAGGCTTTCTTTTGGCTCCCAGTCCATCAAGGCAGGGAAAGCTTGGTTGGGGGAGCTTCAGCCTCATTATACTGCTCCACAGTCAGGAAACAGGATGGATGCTGGTGCCCAGCTTGACTCTTCCTTTTAGTTCGTCTAGAGCCCCAGGCTATGGGATGGTGCTACCCCTAGCCAAGTGGGTCTTCCCTCTTCAGTTAAACCTTTCCAAACAGTCTCTCACAGCACCTCAGAGATGTTCGTCTTAGGGATTCAAACCCAGTCAACTAGACTACCAAGATGAAGCTTACAGGGCTCACCTGTGTTATGAAAATCTCTTGTTTTATCACCTTTCTCTTCTTTGACAATAAGCAATTCCTTTGTGTGGGATCCTGCCTGTTTCTGGGTCTCTTTGGAGTCTCTGGGCTGTGCTTATCTGGAGCACAGCTGCAAAGGGGCTGGCTGCCCACCTCACAGCCAGCTGTACCAAAGCAGAGGTGCAAGATGGGCTGCAGGAGCCAGAGTGGGGCTCAAGCTGTTCCAGGCTGTGGTTGGGACCGGTGGGAGCTGGATCTGTGAGCAGTTTGAGAGCTGGAGTCTGGGGTGGCTGTGCAGGGGCCATGTGGGGCCTATGCTGGGGGAGGGTAGGTGGGACACACAGTCTTCTTACAGGACAGAGTTGCTCTGTTCCCCACACAGAGGCTTGGTGTGTGCTTCCTGGGGACCTGGACCCTGCTTAGGCCCTGGACCCTGGACCCTGTGGCCACCACAGGGCTTCTTCATGGGCGTCACAGGATCTCCCTCTGGCCTCTGCACAGCAGACTTTCTGCAGGCATTGGTCCAGTTGGACCTGATGGTCAGCCATCCACATTTTTCTCCAGAGCCTACTGCAACTACAAAGACCTATTGTGTTCGTTCTTTCAGAAATAGTTAGAACCATTCCTCTCCCTTGGGAGCAGGTATGGTGGACAAGTGCAGTGATTCCCTGTCTAGGCACTTCCCTGAGAGTCAGGAGAAATTCCAGGCTCCTTTGTCACATTCACTGACCTTGACAGCAATGGATTTAGACTCTTACAACACCTTTCTTGGTATAGTTTTAAATCACAAAGGGCTCAGAAGATGGGTTCTGATCAAAGCTGTGTAGTGAGAATTTTTGTTTTCTTTAAAAATTCAGTTACATTATTATGTGAATGTGTTTTTATTTTAGTACCAGGTGTGGGATATGGGGCTGCTTCAGATTCTCCACAGCAGCTAACTATGATTTGTCTCATGCTCTGGCAGGGGAGTGATTCTGCCAGCTGGGGATAGTTTACAGTGGGAATTCTGGGGACTCTTTGGAGAGTATATAAATGCTAGAGCTCTGAGAGGAAGGAGGCGACTGTTGTCCTCTTCAGCTCTCTAACCCTCTGCCTGGTTCTGAGGGGTTGGGAGGGGTTGGGGTGGAGAAGGGCGATAGATATAAGAACCCCAGGAAGTAGCCATAAAGTACAGCTACAAGGCTGCATGCAAACTCTGCCTATCTGAGACTAGTCTATGAACATGTAACCCCTAACCTCAGTTTTCCTTGCAGATCACAATGTCTGCCGGTAAGGTTGTGTACCTTGAGCTAGAAGTGCCTCTGCACTGTGTGTTGGCAGACAGCCACACCCAGTAATGGGATCAGGAATGTTGTTATCTTTAAGATAGCAAAGGGGGCCTGAGCTTGACCTCTGTGACTGCTGTGTTATGGGCTCTTTGGGCACCAAGTGGGGTAAGCATCAGGAGTCCTGCTACCCAAGGTCCCAGAAAGAAGGGGATTGGAGTAGAGACAACTGCTTTGATATCAGCCCTGTTGTCTTTCCCCCAAATGGTAAACTAGAGAGGATGGACCCAAAGCAGCGGAGGAGGGGCACTTAGTTCAAAGATTCTTGACCTGTGGGCCAGGCATTGAATTCAGGGAGCCCTAAGCTTGTTTGAAACATGTTAACACCTTTATTTCTTCAGAATCCTAACTAAATCTCGAGTTTCTTTGATAATGAATGTGGTCACCTGTGGCTTTGTCGCCAAGAGAAGCCACTGACATTTTCTGTCAGGAGAGGAGAAACACCCCGTAAAGTTCTCCCCACAGCTTTGAAAGCCCACTGATCCATATGCTTAGGGTGTTCACAGGGGAAGAGGGGCATATGTTTATTTTTATTAGCACATTTTAAGCAGCCCATTTGATTGTCACCAATGACCTCTGTGACCCTGCATCCTGCATTTGTCTGTTTAAGAATCCCCACCCATGTCTTCATAGACCAAATAACCTCTGGTACTAGGAAAATTTAGACTGTTTCTATGCTGACTTTGCCTGAAAGAGTTCTTATAATGGGCTCCACTCCTGGACTCTTAGACATCACATGATACATGAATACATCTGTCATGATGGCTGTAACTCTAGCTTTTGAGAGGTTTATCTCAGTCAGGGTTTCTAGAACATTATGTGGTTAGACACCATGACCATAAACAACTTGAGGAGAAAATAATTTATTTTAGCTTACAGTTCTGTCACAGTCCATTGATGAGGGGAGTTAGGGCAGGAACCCTAGAAGGGCAGAACCTGGAGTCAGGAGCTGACGCAGAGCCAATGCAGGGTACTTCATACTGGCTTGCTCCTCATGGTTTGCTCAGCCTACTTTCTTATAGAACCTAGAACCACCAGCCTGGGAGTGGCCCCACCCACAATGGGTTGGGCCCTCCCCTGGCCCACCTCAATCACTAATTATGGAAAGCACTCCAGACTCACCCACATGCCAATCCGGTGGGGAATGTCTTAGTCACCGTCCTATTGCTGTGAGGACAAGGTAAGACCATGGCAGCTCTTATAAAAGACAACATTTAATTGGGGCTGGCTTACAGTTTCAGAGGTTAATCCATTATCATCATGGTGGTGAGCGTGATGGCCTCAGGAGGAGTAGCTGAGAGTTCTACATCCTGATCCTCAGGCAGAGGGAGTGAGAGATAGAGATAGAGGGAGGGGGAGACTGGGTGTGGGCTTTTGAAACCTCTAACCCCTCCCCATGATACACCCCCTCCAACAAGGCCACACCTCTTAATCCTTCTAATCCTTTCCAACAGTTCCACTCCCTGGTGACTAAGCATTCAAGTATAGGAGCCCATGGGGCCATTCTCACTCAAACCACAGGGAGCCATTTTCTCAACTGGGGTTCCTTCTTCCCAAATGACTTAAGCAATGTCAAGTTGACACAAAACTAGACAGCACAGATGCTGAGAAAGAATTGTTGTTCTAAGTTCAAGGCCAGCCTTGGTTACACAGTGAGAGCCTGTCTCAAACAAGAAACATTAAAACAAGCAAACATACAACACAAATGTATCTAAAAACCAAATCAAACAGCAAAAGCAAAAGAATTTTCAGCAAGCTTCTGCTGTGCACTGGGCACCACACTGGCCATGATAGGACCATTCCCCTCAGCAGTGAGGACAGATGCCCAGTGCTTGTATTGCATCATTACAAAATAATGTTATAATTCTGCTAAAACACTGAGATTTCAAGACTCCTTATTATCTCATTGAATCCTTAATCCCTTGGATGCATAGGCTATTATTACTGGACCCATTTTAAAGATCAGAAGCTAGAGGCTCACCAGGCCTGAGTCCCCAGCTATGTGTCACCTCTTCCCATGAGATACATTAGATACACCTTTTCCCACAACAATCTCCTCAGATCTTGTTCCAGAAGCATCTCTATTCCTACAGATATAAACCATGGTTTGGGCTCAGATTACTTCTTTCCCTAATTTAACCCTTTCCTTGGTTTGTGAGCTGCTGTTGGTGACTGTGCAAATGTCTCTTTTGATTGTCCAGACTAGGCCCATTCACTTCTACACATTCCGCAGAGCTGGCAGGCTGTGCTCCTTGCTCTAACTCCAGGATGGACTCGGGGAATGCTCTGCTCTCTGCTTGCAGCTATGTTACGTCCCTAGCTCTTTGGTGGAGCTACAGACTCATAGCATGATGTCTGGTCTGTGCCTCCCTGTGGACCTCTGTCTGGTACTGGCATGGTACCCTCATGGTAGGGAAGAGGGAGGCCATGGCTACCAACCTCAGGCTTGGAATAAGAAGCAAGATGGCTGCATCGTGAGGAGGCTTCCTGTGCTCGTTTAACTTTGGCTTTCTCCCTAATTGACAGTGAATTCCTGGAAGGCAGCAGCCTAATATTCCTCCCACAGTGCCCAGCATGGGGTGCCGCACAAATACAGAGGACTTGTCAAAATTCTCTCCCCTCCCCTCCCTCCCCTCTCCTTCCCTCTCTTCTTCTCCCTTCCCCTTGCCTTCTCTCCTCACCTCTCCTCTCCTTTCCTCTCTTCCCCTCCCTCTCCTCCCCTTCCCTCTCCTCTCTCTTGTTTTTCTTTTTGAGACCCAGGCTGGCCCTAGACTCTCTCCCTCTGACCCCAACCTCCTGAGTTCTGGGACAGCCAGTGTTTTATCTGTCTTGTTAAGACTCTCACATCTTATATTCAAGTCTCCTGGAGTTGCCTGATTGGACTTTCTGAGATATGGAAATCATTGCTTCTGTGGGTCTAACACAGTAGCTGCCCATGAGTGGCAAATGAGGTCTGAGAATGCGGCCAGTGTCCCCAGGAACAAACATGCTGTTGTTATGGAACTCAAATGCAGATAGTCACACAAGGCCAGTGGTTCTTGTACTCAGGTTAGCCCTGGACCAATAACTGTGCACTGAATGGCTGATGGACCAGGCTGCTGGCATCAGAAAAGGAGTGGGCCTGGAAGAGACTACAAATCTGTGTGTCTTTTGTCTTCTCAAGTTTAAATGACTTTTCTGGTGAAAAGAGGTGAAGGAAATGAGATGTCAAAGGCAGTTTAGTGCTGGAAGATGATGGTTCTCTGTGTGTGTGTGTGTGTGTGTGTGTGTGTGCGCATGTGTGTGTGTGTGTGTGCATGCACTGTGTGTGCTGTGTGTGCACATGTGTGTGCTGTATGTGTATATATTTGTGTGTATGTGTACATGTATGTATGTGTGCCTGTGCATACTGTGGGGTTGCTGAGGCAAGCTACCCAGTCACGGTCATAAGGAGCCACATTCCACTCTAGCTGTGAGGATGTATGCACTTGCCCTGGGAAGCTGCAAATGTGTGTTGTTTTTTTTTTTTAAAATAGGATTTTCAACATCGGCTCAGATTTATTTAAAATACCTCAAGCCAAACAAAACACATATTCAGGCCAGAACTGACCCGTGGGTCTGGTTCACAAACGTTGTCCAGTCCTGTAAGTTCTTACCACCTGCTGGAGGCTGGGGTGGATGTTAGAGACAGGAGGAGCTAGATTATCTCCTGTTATCAAGAGTTCCATCGGGGAGGGGAGATTTGTGATGGGAAGATGAAGTCAGGCCCCCTCCATCTCTGTGTCTGGGCCTCTGAGCAGCCAGAGAAGAAATATTTGGAAGGGTGGGGAGCAGCAGCCAGAAAGCAGAATGTCTTTACCTTTTCAGTGGCAATTCTCACTCTGCTCCACCCCAGCCCCAGGCCCAGGAATTTGAGAGCAAAATGTGTGGCAGAGGAAATTTCTAACAAATGACAGGTCTCCAACATTCCATCTAGCCTGTGGTGTCCCTACACTGGTGCTCTTGTGAGCTGGGACAAATGATACTACAGTTAAATCTGTGGGGAGGAGGCTTCTAGGGCCAATGGGTCATCGAGGCCCCCTGTACACTCAGGCAAAGACTGGAGCCTGGCCTCCAGCAGACTCCCTCCTCTCATGAGCAGGCAGAGGGGTCACATTCCACTAGTGAGGGTGCTGCTGCCATGGAGGTTCCTGTGACTGCTGTAGAATCACCATCATGGTCAAAGTAACAGGACCAACAACAACAGCTGGGGCTCTATCTGGTTAATTTAGGTCTCCTATCCAACAGTACCCAGGTCCGACCCCTCTAAGATCAGACCAGATCTGGCAATTGGGAGCATTCAGGGTGAGATGACCACAGGTAGATTCATTTATTTCTGGGTTGACTCTCTTGGCTGCTGAAGTCAATGTTGGTGATTTTTAGGATTCTCCCAGGAGATCAACCTCATCTGGTTCCATAGTGGTGTTTCTAGTGCAAGTAGGTTATATGACTGCTAGGGAAGGGTTCTTGTGAAGTCACAGGAAAGGACTGTGTGAAGTCACAGGAAAGGACTGTGTGAAGTCACAGGAAGGGACTGTGTGAAGTCACAGGAAGG
>JADRCH010000127.1:2029840-2073924 GCA_019843965.1 Rhynchomys soricoides | reverse complement strand
GGACCCTGTGGACCTCAGGCCTCTTTGGGGGACCCTGTGGACCTCAGACCTTCTTGGGGGACCCTGTGGACCTCAGGCCTCCTTGGGGACCCTTGTGGTCATTCTTCATGATTCATTCATTCTTGTGTTCAGAAGACCTCACTAAGTCTCAACTTGTGTCAAATGCATTCTGGGTCCTGGGGTCAGACTGTTTAAATTATTTGTTTTATTTCAGTCATTTATTTTCCTGTCTAAGAACTTACAGCCCTGAATGCCAGAGAATATATGCCTGCCACACTGCCTGTCTTCATGGTCAGAGCCAGACTTCCTGGCTTGAAATCCCAGGATCACAATTCATAGTAATGTGGCCTTCAGCACAGTAGCCAGTCTCCCTCCATGGCTTACTGTCCTCTTCATAATTGGAATGAGTGTCCCTCTTGGCTGCCTTGAGGGACACAGTGCACTATGCTGGGTAAAGCTCCCAGTGTGGCATCTCCACAGCCTGATCTTTGCAAGCCTTCACTAACTGAAAGCTCCAGATTGAGTTACAGTTTGCAGCACAGCCAGGCTGGCTCCGTGAGCTGGAACCACATGGAATTGTCATTTCTTTGGGTAACTTCTCATTTTTTTCAAAGAGTGGAGGAAGGGTGAAGTCCTGAAGGAATGTGAGCTGCCGCTTGGGCTGATGGGAAAACAAAGCAGACAGTGCGGCAGAATAATCAACTTGGCACCTTGACGGACACACTCTTTCTGCCAGGCATCTAGGTGGGCGTACATTTTAGGAGGCCAGGTTGCCTGTGTTATGCCAGCTGGCAAATAAATGCAGCATAACGAGAAATCTGGATGGAGCAGACATGGTCAGAGAGAGCTTGGCAGGAGCAGAGGCCTCTGCTGGCTCCGACTCTGTGTCGAGGGAGGGCAGAGCACCGACCAGAGCAGTCATCATGTACCAGTCTTGAAAAAGCTGTCCTTACAATGCAGCAGGCAGGGTTTCTGCTAGCCTGTCCTAATTTGCTTTCTATTGCTGTAATAAACACCATGACCAAAAGCATCATGGGAAGGAAAGGGTTTATTTGATAACAGCTTATGGTCCATCATGAAGGAAAGTCATGGCAGGAATTCAAAGCAGGAACCTAGAGGTAGAAACCAAAGTAGAGGCCATGGAGGAATGCTGCTTACCAGCTGATTCCCCTGGCTTCCTCAGCCTAGTTCCTTAAACAACCCAGGACCACCTGCCTGGGGGTGGAACCGCCCTCAGTGGGCAGGGCTCTCCCATGTCAATCAAGACAATTCTCCCATAGACTTGCCTACAGGCCAATCTGATAGAGACATTTTCTCAGTTGGTTGTCCCTCTTCCAAAATGGCCCTAGTTTCTGTCAGGGTGGCAAAACACCACCACCAACAACAACAATAACAACAACAAAAACAACAACAACATCCTAATCATCACATACATCATTGCTCTGCAAATACTAAGCCTGCATATGGTCATATCACCAAAGTCTTTACTCCACACTGGACTCTGGGCCCTGGGCCTACTGCACTGAGGGAACTGGGGAAAGCTTGTGCTTCCTGAGGGGAACCTCTAGTCAGTCTGTCCCTGGAACTCTTGCAACTGTATGCCCAAAGCATATGCCCTGCTTTAAATATACCTTCTGCCTATGTGATTCTGCATGTAGCCACATGGAGGATTGCCACCCCATTTTAAAAAAATGGAAATCAACTTGTTTATTCTGGGGTGAGAGATCTGGAGGTCAGAGCAGTTTGAGGTTCGATAAGACCTAGAAGAGCATGTACAGCTGGCAGTGATGGTGGGGGGGCTTCTCTCCAGCTGGGATTCCCCTTGAAACAGTAGGATTCGTACCAGCAGTTCATCTGGGAGGTGGTCAGTCTCAGGAGTCTGCTGAATAATGAGGAAGAGAGGCAGAGCAGGAAGAAAAGCCCAGAAGATGTGGTCACAAGGAGGCTCCAGCATGGGCAAGTGAGACCAAATCCTAATGAGAGTCTGTGTGAGACTACAGAGACCTGTGTAGCAGCAGCCCCTGAGGATGAAGTGTCTGCATGCCACCTCCGACACCTCATTAGTGTGACAGTGCCTCTGTATGAAAGGAGCAGTAATTCTGTATTATCTACAGTCTGCCACATGGGTGGGCAAAACCTGTTCAGGGGCCAGCAGGCGCCTCTGAACTTGGTGATGGGATGACAGGGACCTTTACAGGTGAACCCAGGTTGGTGGGGTAGACATCAAGTACACCTGCTAAGCCTGAGCACCTAAGTAGCTTGCTGAGTTCCTTGACTCAGCAAGGAAGGGGAAGAACCTCAGAGAAAGGGTGAAGCTGCAGGATCTGGGGAATCAGGGCAGGAGGGGGTGGGGGGGCGGGCTGGGTCCATCTGCACTCTGTGACTGACAGTCTAAGAAACCTGCTGGTAAGGCTAGCAGACATGATTCAGTGGGAAGGGGCTCCCGTGCAGAAGTCTGGGTGCATCTGATCAGTGTGCAAGCCCAAATAGCCCACACCCTCTCTGGGATTCTGCCCTGCCTCCTGGAAGAGTGGCAAGGATGAGTCACTCACAGAGGTCAAGGGATCCCCATCATGCTCATCGGGGATCGCTTGCTTTGCTCATCATGCTCATCACAGATCGCTTGCTTAGTCTTGTTAGTTAAGGCTCATGGAAAGGGTTCCAGAGAATTAAGGCCCATCACCCCTGTGACTGTGGAGGCTGCACTATGCATGGGTGGTGACCGCATGGGCCATGCCTGTCATCTGCTGCTGCTCAGCCAGCTGGGGCTATAGACTTGACCCAGATTTTGTGGGCACCACCATCCTCCTTCCTGTTTCCATAGGCAGCCCCCACTGTCCACAAACGGGGACCCAACCTAGGTTCCAACAACCTCATCGCTTCAAGTCCAGTGGTGTGCATGCTCCTTTATGACCCCAGGTGTATCCAAGCTCAGAGTGATACAGTTCCTGCCTTGTAGGTCTGCAGTGAGGAGGGAACGAGAGGGAGGTGGCAGTGACAGCAGTGCTGGACATTCCTTCATACACTAGTAGCTCTGCAGCACCAACCTGCTGTCCATCAACTCTGCCGGACATGACCTGGGGTCCTTGTTGGGTCCTGGGATCGTGGCTCTGGCAGCCTTCATGGGCTAAGCTTGGCCACCCTTCCTACCATGCCAACTTAAGGGATGAGTCATGGTAGTAAGCGGAGAGGAGCATATACAGGGGTCCTGTGACTTCAAGTTCATCTTCAGGACACTGACAGAGTATCAGGCTTAAACACTGCTAATTATTAATTCTTAAAGATGCCTCCCTTTCAGCTAGAGGCCAGTACAGAGCTGACCAGCACAGACAGCCCCTAAAGACTGTTCTAGAGTGGCCCTGGGCTGGAGCACAGCCCAGCAAGCCAAGTGGCCTTGATATTGGGTCTGGAGAAGACAGGTACCATCCCAGCTTTCTCCGTAGGTCCACGACCGCCTGGATCGCTACTGCTGTGGCTTTGAGCCTGAGCCCTCAGATCCCTGTGTGGAAGAGGGGCTCCGGGAGAAATGTCAGAACCCAGAGGAGCTGCGGCTGGTCCACATCCTGGTATGTCTCCTGTGCACACAAGTCCCTTGTCACGTGAGCACTGGGTACACCTCTCTCCTGCAGAGGATGCTCTTGATACCTAGACACAGGGGTTCCCAATCTTCCCCCCGCCCCCTTTGGCAGCAAATCTTGGCTTAAATAACACTTCCAGGAAACCAGATACATAAAGGGATATTTGAGATGTGGCTGAGGTGGAGCGGGGGTGTGAAGGCCTGTTTTTCACTGTGCCTCAAGACACGTCAGGGAACTCTGAAGTCTTTTAGAGGTGGAATTTGATAACTGGGCTCTGAGTGGAAGAGAAAAGAGGCAGACGGGGGCATGATTGGGTCCTGAAGCTCAAAGTTCATAGGTCAAGCATAGACCGCAGGGAATGATAGCACAGAGAATTTGGGAGCAGTGTGTGCTTGGGAGTGTGGACCGGAAGAGATGGGCTCTTATTCCAGAACACACCAATCCTTAAACACATTTGTGTGCACCTACGTGTGCAAATGTGCATGTGCGTGCACAGGTATGAGCGTGTGTGCGAGCATGCGTGTGTACATGTGTGTGCACGTGCGCCTTCAGGTGAGTGCATGTGTGTGGAGGCAGTGGTTCTCATCAGGTGTCTTCCTCTGTCCTCACTTTACTTTTGGAGACTGGGTCTCTCACTGAACTCAGAGCTTGCCAATTCAGCTAGACTGGTTTTTAGCCCCAGGGACACTCTTCTCTCTGTTCCTCAGACTGGGGCTGCAGGCACACACAGCTTCACATGGATTTGTTATGAGGGTACTGAGTGTTCAGGTCATAAATGCATGGAAGCCCTCCACCCACTGACCATCTCCCCAGCCCCATATGGATTGTTTTAAGCATGGAGAATTCTGTCTTGCTAGTTTTAGCATGGAAAGGATTTAAAAGATGCTAAAGCCACTTCCTATGAAGTTAGGTTGGTGATCTATGGATAAAGGACCTAGTTGTGTGGTTGTTGGTGATACTTAGGCAGAGGTGGCATGTGTGTGTGTGTGTGTGTGTAGCAAACATGCATGTGTATGATAAGGCATGAAACTCTTGACCCTGAGGAGTAGGCTTTTTTTGTTTCCAACCCTGACAGTTCACTTCTCACCCATGCTTCTGACCCCACTGGACACTATACCAGGAATCAGCCCCCTTGCCCTTCACTTTAGCAGGTGCGGTTATGGCTTCCTGCTATAGGTCCAGGCTTGAGTTTGCCCTAGCTGGTTATTAGCTATGTGATCTTGTGTAAATTACTTAAGTTTTATGCTCCTAAGGCTGGTAGGAGGATCCACAGAGATGGTACACAGTACTGGTGTACAGTAAGCCCTCAGCCATGGGACTGTGTGGGTAAGTGGGTGGGGTGGGGGAGTTGTGGCACAGACAGCTGAGGATGCTTGTGGAGCCCTTTCAAAAGGACTGAGCGGTACCAGTTACACTCTGCCCTAACCAAATAGCCATCCCTGTCCGTATTCTTCCTCCGAGGTCCGGAGCAGTGATCCATCTCGCTTGGTATACATAGACAATGCCGGCAACCTTCAGCATCAGGAGGACAAGCTTAACTTTCGGCTGCTGGAAGGCATAAGTGGGTGAGGATCTGATGTTGGTAGAGGTTTGGGGAATGAGGCTCGATGGCCCTGCTGTAGACTGTAGGACCTTTAACTACATGTCCTGAGATGGCTAAAGTCTGTCAGACTAAAGCTGGATCCGAGACAGTGGAGGGTTGGAGAAGGCTGAGAGGGGCCACAGTTCTCTCCCTCATATCCCAGTTCCTGCAGAATACCAGCTGCCCTGCTTCAGTGTGTGAAGGTGCTCACTCTGGATTTGGGTAAAAGAGCTAGGTGGGGACCTGCCCTTCCTTGCTCACTCCCAGGAGGCAGCTCAGCCTTCTCAGGATCTTTTGGGGCCCCAAGTGTGCCTGGCTGGGCCCAGAGTGGTCGAGCTGGCTCTGAAGGCTTCACTGTAGGAAGGATGGGACCCATCTGAGAGAACTACCCTCTGCTTTCATGGCACGGCAGGTCAAGAATTCTCTGATAAGGAGCTAGGAGACACAGGCCTGGACTGCCCTGGCTGACTGTACTGCGTTCCCCAGCTAGGCAAGTTCTGGATTCACACATTATGGGACTCTGAGCTCACTTTGTGGGACCCTCTGAGCTCACTTATGCCTTTCCTTTCTTGCATGGGCTCTGGGGCTTTGGATCCAGGTTTCCAGAGTCTGCTGTGAAGATTCTCGCATCAGGGTGTCTTCAGAAACTGCTGTTCAAGTCGCTGCAGATGGACCAGGTGTTCTGGGAGAGCCAAGGTGGAGCTGCAGGTCTGAAGCACATCCTTGAGACACTGGAGAGGCGAGGACAGGTCCTGCTGAGACACATCCAGAAGCACAACCTCACGGTGTTCAGGGACAGGGACCTGTGAGCCCATGGATGTCTGGGCCAAGCACACCTTGCTGGAGGACTTCACACAACGTAAACCTCAGCTGGTAAGCATCCCTCTCAATGACAGCATCTCCTTGACAACGGTTGGCCATCCTGATGACAAATGGGAAAAGCCAGAGCTGGAGGAGCCTACAACAACACCATGGGGCAGGTCACCTGCTGGGGATGGTGGAGGCCTGCAGTCTACATTCTCGGCTCTGGCAGTTTACTCCCATGCACCAATAAATATGTTCACGAATGTTCGTGAACCATTCCCTGCACAGGTACATGCAGTGCTGTGTGCATGTGTGCAGAGGTATGTAGGTACAGACATCATACATGCTAGGCAAGTACTCTATCAGCTGAACTATATACCAACCAGAGAAGTCTAGTTTTTAAGATTCATTTTTTAATTTCAAAACTTATTTTTATGTGCATGGGTGTTTTGCATGACTATATATACATATATGCACCATGTATGTACCCAGTGTCTGTGGAAGCCAGAGGAGGGGGTCAAACCCAGGGATAGGAGTTGCAGACAATTGTGAGCTGCTATGTGGGTGCTAAGAATTGAACCTGGATCCTCTGGAAGATCAGGCAGTGCTTTTAACCACTGAGCCATCTCTCCAGCACTAATTTTATTTCTATTTATGTTGATGTCTGTGAGTATATACCACATGTGTGCAGGTGCCTTTGAGGCCAGAAGATGATATCATATTCCTTGGAACTGGAGTTACAGGCGGTTGTGTGCCATCTCATACAGGTGCTGAGAACTGAATGAAATCTCTGTAGACCCTTCCAAGAGCAACAGATGCCCCAAACCATTGAGCCATCCCTCCAGCACGGAGAAGCCTATTATAAAACCTGAATCCCCTTTATTACCATAGACATTATCTTCATTTCCATGCTCGCCATTGTGGGTGTCAGGCCGACTGCTCTGTGTTTGTCCTTTCTTGGTCGTGCACTAGAGAGCTTTGAATCTGAGCTGCACTCAGCCCTGGCTATTAGACTTGCCCGTGATTTCCCTCAGTCTACCCTTTGTGACTTGACTTGTTTGTCTTTTGTGCAATAGGAAGCTGTAAATTTGTTCATTTTAGCCAGCGAGTGTCTTGGGGTTTGTGCCTACTTAGAAAGGCTCTGCTCCTTCAGATCACTGAAATGACATCTGTTTACGTCTTTTACTTCAGTGCTCATTTGTATGAATCGCATTTGAGAGAGGCCTGTGTTGGGAGATCACTTCAGTTTCATTGCCCCAGATTCAAGAGTCCATTCTGTTCCCAACCGAAAGTATACTCTTATCAGATAAAAACCAAGCACACAGAGGCCCTTTTGTGAACCGTGCTGGGCTCCACTCACAGGGTTTCTTACGTCCCTGCTTCAAAAGTGGATGCTGTTCTAATCCAAGTTGTTGTATTCTACTTGGTGGTTGAAGTATCTATCCATTTAAACCTCTTTTTCGCATATATGAGTGTTTTGTCTGCATGTACATTTGTGCACAGCACACACGCAGTGCCCGCAGAAGACAGGAGAGCTCACTGAGGCTCTGGAACTGGGGTTACAATGACTGTGAGCTGCCTCGTGAGGGCCAGGAACTGAAGTTTGGTTCTTCGGACCTCTGCTGGGTTCTCTCTTTAAGCCCTCTAGATAAATATTTATATGCTTCTTAACCATCTTTAAGTAGAAAACCAAATTCTCAGTTTTAAGTTTTAATTTCTCCTTATTTATGCTTTTTTATGACTTTGGTATTGTTTTGTCTTTTGAGATTAAAAGAGGCTCAGCCATGTGCACATCTCACTCCTGACTTTAATGAGAGCGTGTCTGTGGTTTCACTGTTGCCTATGATCAGGGAGAACACACCGCCAGGCACTATCTGGGTCAACTGTGGGTATTATGGATATCCCCCACGGATGCCCTCCCCTTCACTGCCTGTGTGAGACATTGCCCATGTGTCTGGCACATCCAATGAGCTCTACCCAGCATTCTCCCTTCACAGTCCTGACACTATCCTATCGTGTCATCTCCTTTGACAATCAAAATTAAAAGTACCGACTGCCAACTCTGCTTCTTGCTATCCAGTGAGATGTGCCCAAAGGCTCTCTCTCTATGCGCTGTAGCTTAAGTTGGCTCCTTAGACCACTCCCAAATACAGGCAATCACCTGTTAGTTACCCACCAGAATAAGATGACGAAACCCTTCTGCTGAAAACACTAAACACCTGTCCGAGGACACAGAGAAATCAAGATGGAACTGGAGCATCCTTGCTCACTAGCCCTATATGAGGGCTAGTGTTATGCTGGCTGCTGGGTGGGGCATATCAACCACCTTACGTGGCTGCAGATGATAGCAAACAACCAGGCAAGATGGGCCCACCGATGCTTTAGGGGCAGGTCTGTCATGGGGAAACCAATTGTCTTCTGGTTGGACTTTGAGAACCATTCCACAGGAGGATTTCCACAGGTTTGGCACTGGGACCTGTTAAAAGCCTGTGGTTGGGGAGGGCATGGGCTCTCTCTCACAGGGAAGCTACTGCTTCTGTGCTTCATGGCTATGACACACCTATGAAATTATCTTCTACATAATTTCATGCCTACAGATCCATGCTGCGTCGGCTGTCAGCCCTTCCTTTTGCAGTGGCCAGCAGTCCCTAGGGACTAGTTACAGCACTGAGAGTGACTACTGAGTGCTTGTCCATGGGTGGCTATGTCACCCTCGCCTAGATGTGGAACATGGACTTCTGGGGTCTGGCCAGGCTGCTGCACTCTTGAACTCACAGCAGCTGTGGTGACCAACTATGGTCAGGTCAATCTATATCCCAGAAATGGGAGGAGCTCATGGGGCTGTACCCCTCACTGAGGATTTATACAGCTAGTGGATGGAAGGAGACATTTTCTTTAGTTGTATAGTCAACGGTAAGGTGCCCATGCAAACAAACCCTCACCCATGTGCTTGTCAGCGACCCTAAGAAATTCATAAAGACACAAAAGGACTCAAAAATAGGGGGGATGGGTCTGGAAGAGGAAAATCTCAGTGGGAGGGGGGACAGGAAAGGTTAATGAGGTGAATGATATTAAAATGCATTATAAACATGCACAAAACATCGTATGAAACCTACTACGAGGTATAATTCATGCATGCTAATAAGGTATCAGAAAAGACTTGGGCGAGATGTTCAAAATCATTTAATGACTGCTCCAAACAAACCTGTCACTCAGCTACGGATGAAATTCGCAAAGATTATCTGCCTAGCCCACCAACTACATGACCACCGTTTCTGGAAGCCAGAACCCGCACCAAGACCACAGCAGGAAACAGCATGGTTATTAGCAAGAGCAGATCCCTGGGGCCTGGCTGTGCCTCCTCCTCACCACTAAGGAATTCCTCCTGGGTTGGGGTGAGCAGGGTGGCACAGGGGGGCAGGCACCATCTCTTCCAGGCTAGAGGAATTCCGCAAACAGCACACATTGGGAAGCAGGCTTAGTGGAAGCCTACTCAATAAGTAGATAACTAATCACCACAGTTGCTAGCAGAACTGCGGCCTGGGAAAGCTGAACTGAAGATACCCTCCCCAGGCCTGGCCACGGCCTGCCGGCTACGTGCTGCACACCAGCACGTCTGCAAAAGGTCCCAGGAGGCTCCTGTTAAAGATGCAGCGGACCCACACCAGGTAGGTGGTAAAAGGTTTGATGTTCTCTGTAAAGGTGTGGTTCTGTAGGCTCAGCATGTAAGGCACATACGTGTTCTCCCCTTGCTCCTGTAGCCATACCTCGTACTTCACCTCCCTCACCTTCAGGTACTTGAGGTTCCACGGGATCTGCCAGGACACAGACAGGCGGGCCTCAGTGGCACCCTGCACTGACGCCTGACAACGAGCGTCCCGCACCTTGCCTGGGTACAGGCTGATTGCCCACCTCTGCCTCCGTGGCCCCGGCTGGCCCTTTACCACACGCCGAATGGATTGCATGAGGGATGGAATGTCCACCCTGGTGTCCTGGTAGATTCGGAATAGCCACTCTGGGTTCCGGCAACAGAGATGCCGGGGGACCTCTCGGCTCTGCAGGATGCGGGCCTGCTCAGCCCGGTCCAGGTGGGTGATGCCCCCTTGGTCCCAGGGTCGCTCAGGGTGAGTGACTGTGTTCTCCCGGATCATGTTTCGCCAGGCCACATACTGCAGGTCCATGCCAGGCAGTGTGGCCAGCGTCTTATAGGGGGTGTAGTGGTCAGGATTGACGGCGTAAGGGAAGAGTTCAACCACAGTAGCCCCGCGGGGCAGGAAGAGGGCCGTAACCAGCTGGGCCCCGTGCATGCTGACTAACATGGAGGCGTTGCTGACCAGCCGCACGACATCAGCAAAGGTGTGGTCCTCCAGGGACACTGTCACTGTCTTCATCTGGAACTCCTGTGCTAGCTCCAGCAACAGCTCTGCCTCGTTCAGGATGAGTCTGTTCTGGGTGCGACTGAAGACCAGAATGTATTCCTCCCCCAGGGGCGCCCCCGCGTGGCTCACGTTCAGCCTTTCCGTCATGAAGCGGGTGAACTGGCGGATCTCATTGCCAGAGACCAGGATGTTGGCCTTTGGGCCCTGGGGCTGCACAAAGCCGTACTGGTACCAGGTGGTGACCTTGGACAGGCCCACGAACGCATGGGAAAAGCAGAGCAGTCGGCCCAGTGTCTTAAGCTGTGCACGTAGCAGCGGCTGCTTGGGGCTGAGGAGTTTATAGAGGTCAAAGTGGGCGCCCTCACCCCATCCCTCCATAAAGAAGAGCCGGGCCTCTTGGGCCAGGCCGGGGAACTGCCTCAGTGTGTAGAAGAGGGGGAGCAGGTCATCATGGAAGACGTGCATGAGGTTATCGGGATTGAAACGGTTGGCGATGAGGGCGACGTCAGGCACGAACACTGGCTTTGGCATGAAGCGCAGGGCTGCGGCAGGCAGCTCCACGAAGTTGAAGTACTGGGCGTTGTGGTCCTCCACCGTGGACAGGTCCAGCAGGGCTGGCTGGAAGCGCCGGGAGCCCAGGTTGGGCAGCATCACAGATGAGTTGCCATGGAAAAAGATGAATTCTTCCGCCTCGTTGGAGTAGCAGAGCCACTTGAAGCGGCAGATGCGGTCCGTGTGGGTGCGGCCTGTGCATACCATGTGGGTGCCACCCTCCATGAGGATCTGCAGGGCCTTCGGGTAGTCGATCCGCAGCCCTGGGACTGGATCCAGAGACTGCTGTCCAAGGGCCAGCTCCTCCTCTAGCGTGGCCGCGTGCTCCCGCAACCGTACATGCTTCCACAGGACCGCAGCCAGCACCGACACTAGGAGGGCGTTGAATACCGCAGAGAGGTGCATCCTATTACCACCAGGGGGCCTCAGCGAGATGATGGCTGCTGGGCAGTGCCACAGCCCAGGTGGGCTTCACCCATCCATCCCAATGTGTGCTAGAGGACCAGAAAAGGCCTGCAAAGGGTGAAAGAGAGGAGTCAACCCAGCCGGGAGTCACTCCCACGGTGTGCTTACTCCACGCCCACCCACTTCTTCAGCAAAGTTCCCAAGTAACATGATGTGAGTCAAATTACAGGTTCTGGGCTTTTTATGTTTTATTTGTGTGTGTGTGTGTGTGTTCATGGGCACATGTTACCCTTCTAATTACACCTGCATCACTCAGCTGCCTCTACCTGGATGACCCCTCCCCCCCTTCAATAGTAGCAGCTGGCTGAATCTGTTCTGCCCTGAGGTAAAGTACCTTTTGGCTTCAACAGCCTCCGAAGGTGCCAAGAGGAGTGTGCTAAACACACTTGTGCTATGGAAGAAAGACATTACCAGCACCAGGGCCCTGCAGAGCTTCAGAGAGGTACAGGTTTGGGGCCAACACCCACCCCCAAACAGAACCCTTACATTTGTAGGAATTAGAGCCAGTAGAGGGGCACTGGGGATTAAGGACCAGGCACATTCACTCACTCGGCCTCCTGGGTGGTCTTTCTTTTGGAATTCAGGCCCCTGTTAGTAAGAGCAAGTGTATGGCAGCCTTGTCCCAGGCTACGGTGGTCGGAGGTGACATACTGGTTGAAATTCTGTCACCCAACCGTTTTCTGATGTACAAAAAGAACCATTTCGTTCAGTTAGGTTCCCCGAGAGGTGAAGCCTCCAGTACAAGGGAAAGGATTGGGACCCCTGATGGTCAATAAAGGGCCACATAAGCCAGGGTTCAGAAGCACCCTGGGCACTCTCCTGCCTTCATGATTCAGAGCCAAGGCAGGGCAATGTTAGGCAGGAGCTGGATGGCTGCTTCCCATCACTGCTCCTTGAAACAGTGTTTCAAATCTAAGCATAGAAATCTCCCCAAAGGAGACAGAGACCAGTCAGTGAGTGTGGCCAGGTGCTACTGAGGTACCCTGGACTGAGGCAACACCCACCCTTGCTTCCTGGGTCTCCAGGTTAGGCCAGCAGTGGGATGATCATTTCTGTCTATGTCCACTCTTCCTAAGGAGTTCCTCAGTGTGTTCACACTTCCTCTGAGCCTCCTGTGCTGAATCTCCTGGGACCCAGAGGAGGCAGAGACGTGGTCCTTGGGGTACCAGAGAGCTCATGTCTGAATTCCTAGCCCAACCCTGATGTCTCCAAGTCTCCTGTTGTGAGAGAACTTTCTTCATCTTTGAAGCCAGACCAATTTGGAGCTTATCACAGGCGGGCACATGACAGCACTGCTCTCTGAGTGATGTGCTCAGCCCCAGCAGACTGATGCTGCACCCATATCCCTGTGACCCCCCAATCTCCTTAGAAACTGCATGACACAGCAAAGCAGTTAGAGCATCAGCAGCTTGACACCAGTGCCATCTGCTGGAAAGAAGTGGGACTGCAGGAGAAAGCAGGCGACTTGGATCAGCTCCGGTGTATCTGACCCTGAAGGGCAGAAGGGAGACAGGACTTGCCTGTTTCTGGACTCCTCGGAGGATATAAGGTGTTTCTAGTTAAATTTAGTCTTATGGCCTTCCAATATGGCGCTGGCAGAGGGTAGGAAAATGGGAAGCTCTGAGAATAGAGAAAACTTTCTGCTAGAACTTCCTGTGGTCTAGCACGGGGTGGACTGACTGGGTCTCAGCCATCTTTGCTACTTACAGTCAGGCAACCCGAACCAAGGCCATGTGACTAGAACTGAGTGACTGGAACCAAGCGGCTGAGTATAGCTAACCAACACTCCTCCCTGCTGAGACTGTGTGGAGGCTTGTTCTCCGAAGGCTCTGGGCTCACCCATGGGGCAAGGCTGCAGCTATGTGGGTTGGCCTTTCTGACTGCCTACGCTCACTCTGGTGAACCAGGACTGAGGACAGACAACCGACTTGCTCACCATCCTTGCCTTACAGCATCCTTTCTAATGAGGCCCCATATTGTGTCACTGTGGAGGAGCCAAGGTGGGGGACAGTCATTGGTCATGATAAAATCCTTTGTCTTCCCCACATTCTCCTGCATGACCCCACACCCACTCCAACTGCATTATAGCATTCTACTTAAGTCAGCAACATCAAAAGTGTTGGCAGAACCAAGATATCAGACAGGCAGGGAGAGCTTAATCAAAGGTGGGTGGGGGTTGCTAAGGCTACCTGAATGAGAGGCTGAAGCCGCTTGGGAAAACATAATTTTTTCTCCACCCACTGTCCCTAAAAACCTTTGCTGGCTTTTTCGGGTCTGCAGGTGCTCTGCTGTGAAGATCAAAGGAGACACCCACCCTCTGGGTTCCAAGTGCCGAGAGCTTCCTAACAGTCAGTCTCTGGACAGGATGAGGGTCTGTGATGGATATTTCACACAGAGCAAGAAGAGCTTGTCTGTCTGTTTCCAGCTTGGGCAAGGCCACCATGTACATGTTAAAATAAGAGCCCTCCAGCCAGGCCCTGCTCAGTGACTTGTATATGTGGTACCCATGACAGCCACACCTAAAACAAATCCCTGCCTGTACCATCAGACCCCCACCCAATTCAGAACACCCACACACACACACATGTAAGAGAGCTGTTACCCTTACCCAAGTCTCCCTGACTGCTGGCTGGGGGGTCGTGACTTTCCCCTGCTGATTTCTCCAACCAAGTCTTGTTATGGAAGCAATGTAAAGGCAGAGAAGTTCAAACATGCCAGCCCCAATCTCAACACTAATCTGAGAAGAAATGGCCTCAGAGCTTTTAATAGACTCAGACCATGATTCGGCCCCTTAGCAGAAGCAGCTTCTGTGGTTCCTTCCTCTGCTCTGCCGTCAGGGAGGGAGAGGGCCGTAAATAAACTTTTCCGAAACAAACTTGTGTGTGTAAACATGTGAGGGTGTGCATGCACTCGTGTGCGCTCTAGGCCGCTGTCAATGACAAGCACTTTCCTTGATTGCTCTCCACTTTAATTAATTTTTAAAGACTGTTTCATTTATGTGTATGAGTGTTTTGCCTGCATCTATGTCTGTGTGACATGGGGCCCTTGGAGGATTGAAAGGACATCCAACTGCTCTGGAACTGGAGTCACGATGGCTGTCAGGTGGGAACTGGGGACTAAAACTTGGGCCCTTTGCAAGAACAAGTGTTTTTAACCACCGAGGGATGGCCTTGTCTGGCTCCCATGCCCAGCACCAGCACAGGGATTACAGATTCACGAGCTGCTGTACACAGCTTTTACGTGGGTGCTGAGAATTCAAACCCAGGCCACTTTACCCAAGGAACCCAGACCCCTAGAAACAAACTTCCTACATGGGAAAGATGCTTGCTATGGAAGGGAGGCACAGTACCATGGCCTGTGGCAGGTCATTTTCAGGATCCCTTCTTCCTGGTGTGGGGGTCCCAGGCAAGGTGGGGGGTTGGAAAAGCACTGCTCATATCCCTTGCCATGTTGCTGTGGGCAACAGCCTGGCCTGTGCAATGGGCCTTCCTTCCAGGAGAGGTGAGGAGCAGAGAGCCAAGGATGATGTCCAGGTGAGGCAGAGCATAGTGCCCGTTGGGAAATGCAGAAAGAGCCCCACGCTCCATCTCCATGAGAAGCCAGGCTCCCGGTGAGGCTTTATTGGAGACTTGACAGAATCTAGAATCACCCTGGAGACAAGCGTCCCTCAAAAATGCCTGCTGCAGCCTGGAGCTGTGACTCAGTAGAGAGCTGTGTCCTCAAGTCTTTCATGACAACAGACCTTAGCTTACTTCTTTCATCACTCCAATGGTAGGCACTGGATGGATGGCCAGGGACAGGCCCAACACTGAACATGATCAACCACAGCATGGCATGCTACCAATAGCAGAATGGACACCAGCCAACACTGCTGAACCAGTATTCCTCCTTTGCAGGGCAGCACAGGGTGGGTCATAGCTAGTTAATCCGACTTCCCACTGATCGTATGTACAAGCCAGTGTGTGTGGAGGTGACTGGTATAGTATGTATGTACTTGCATATATACATATACGTGCATATATGCATACATGTAAATGTATGTCTAAAGACATGTAAATTGTGTGATAATGTATGTGTGTGTATGTGTCTCTGTGTGTCTTTATGTGTCTCTGTGTGTGTGCATCTATGTGAGTTGGTGTGTGTGTGTGTGTGTGTGTTTATGGAACAGAGTCCAGAATCTTAAGCCAATGTGAACAGAACTAGAAGTGAGGTTTGGCATGGGCCAAGTCTGTGCATGTATCAGACACAAATCTGGAGAACGACATCACTGACCTCAGAGTTCACTGTGGCAGGTGAGGCTTGAGGCCCCAGTAACACTTGACCTGATTCAGTGGCCAGAGCAGGGCACATGTGCTGAGGAGCAGTGACAGCTGCTGGTGACTCCCGTTTGATACTCTCTCTGCTTCACTGTGCCACGTGGTCATCTGCAGACTCTGCCGAGAACCGGCTTCGGAGCCTGGCCTGGTTTCTTTCTCTCTCCAAATCTGGGGACTTGGGCACTGCCTACCACCTACTGTTACCTTAGTGGAGTTTGGTTAGATGAATTCAGTTTAGTGGCTCAGCCAGGACAAAGCTCGATAGAACAGAGCTTTTTTTTTTTTTTTAAGGAAATGAATGAACAGGAAATTTAAAAATATGCTCACAAAGCCCTTAAATATAGGCAGACATAAGGATGCTTCCCACTGACCCCAGGTGACTTCAACTCTCAATAATGCTGATACTTATAGACAGCCAGGCAGTGAGGGCAGGATCTAATGCTGACAGGACTCACCTGGGCATCTAGCACAGGCAGGGGCTCCATTTCCTGAATGCCCTGGCCAGCACCAGATGCAGAAAAACTCACATGGGCCTTACCACCTGATAAGGAGGAAGCGTCTATCCCAGGATTCCTGATGAGAGTACAGGCTACAAACTCACAGATCAGGAACCAGTGGGAAAGGGAAAAGCAGGGCAGACCACATGACCTTGGGCCTGGAATTGGAGGCAGTTACAGCTCAGGTCAGTTACAGAGAGGCTGGCAGGGCAGCAGACAACCACCAGGGGCCAGGGCCTTAAACAACAGAAGTTTTTTCACAGCACTGGCAGTTGGAAGGCCAATGTTCATGATCATGGTCAGGGCTTCGACACAGCTCAGTCTCTGCCGCAGGTAAAACATGAAAAGCCCTCATCTGTAATTTCTGGCAACTGTACCATGTAGACAAGAATGGGACCGCTGGCCTCACACCACCTGGTGGAATCAGGCGTGCATCCGCTCCTACGCTCAGGCCCAAAGAGCTGCATGCAGGAGTATCAGAAACATCTGTTCCTCTGTTGTTACCCCAACAGCAGGGCTCCGGGCAAGGTTCTACATTACAACGATTCAACTTTTAAAAGCTGTCCGGTAGCATCCCTTCTTTGACACTGAGAAATACTTTTAACCTAAACACAGCATGTGTTTAATAGTGAACTATGTATGGGTGCTTTGGGTAGAGCACAGATGTCCTGTTGCTCTGAGCGGGTAAACTCAGCAAACACCAGGTCAGGTTGCCCTCAGAACAGTCCCCTCCAACCCCGCCCCCACAACCTGGTAGCACACAGCCTGGTGTGTATTACATGATGGCTATACATGAACCAAAACTTCAAAAAGCCCCCGGCTGTGAGAAACTGTGCACACGTAAAGCACACCAGTGTTCCTGGGAGCTGTCACCCTTCCGTAAGACGCAGGTAGCCCCAGCACCCTGGTAACACTTAGCACTTAACTATGAAGGTGTGTTGAGCAGTTCTGAGTTCACGTGCTTGTAGTTTTTGTTTTGTTTTTAGATTTTTGTTTTATTTTTAATAAAAGTGCAGTTCCTGTGGAGGTCAGAGGTGTTCCCCTGGACCTGGAGATACAGATATTAGTGAGCCAAGAACAAGGGACTTAACCACTGAGCCATCTCTCCACCCTTCACTCCCTGCCCCATTCATGTTCTTGTGCTAATACCTTGAGTTCAAGAGGCCCCCTTGAACTCAGAGCTGGCATGTGAACCCTGTGTTAGCAGCTCTTGTGACCATGAATAGTTCCAACTCCTAAAGGAAAAACTTCCAAGGGACTCAAGTTCCTTTGCTCTGGTGTGATGGGTGATTAGCCCCTGCCCTGCTTGTGCAGAAGGAAGGAAGGAAGGCTGGGGTGAGCTGGAGGTGCACTCAGTGTCCCCTGCTGGCCTGCAACCCTCTCACAAGGGTACTGTTCTCTAGTGATACAGACATCTGTTCACAGCCTGGTGCCCACCTCTGCTTGACACAAATGGGTCACTGGAAGCGGATTCGACCTCCTCTCTGGTGACAGAGCAGCACAGTGGGGATGTAGATAGGAAACAGTGTGAACTCGTCTTAGGCTCACGCAGGACACAATGAATATTGACATTCCAAGTTCTCAAAGTGAAAGTGCAGGAAAAAAACCTCAAACAATTCTTATAAGGGACTACTCAGTCGCCAAAACATCCACGTCACATGGGACTTAGACCCCAGTGAGAATAAATCCATCCATCAAGACGCCAGGAGACACCCATGGTAGGAGACAGTTATGAACACCAGGAAGTGTTTAGCACACACAGGTGCAACAGGAGACACAGCAAAGCTCTACCTGGAGGTGGTGGGGCAAGTTCTGGACAGCAGCTTGGAGGGGTGTGGGTTGGTTGTATTCCTGTGTCCGGCTCTCTTGACCGTCCAGCAAACCACATGACCTCTAAGTCTTGGAGTGTCTTCCTGGCCTAAGCAGAGCTCAAGGCATGCACAGTTCATTGAGAACTTCAGGGTGGAGACAGCAGGGAGACGAGGTTGCCAGAAAGCCTGGCTTCACCAGAGAAACCCCTCAGGCTCAAGGGCAACTCAAAAAGCCCTATGTAGACAAGCCCCTTGGTGGCTGTCAGGCATCCAGGGAATCTGCGACCTGCCTTAATGACAGGAGAGTGGAGACCAGCCTCAGCTTGGGTTTCCCTGGGTCTCATCACTATGCTGTCTCCACTGTCCTAATGACAATGCCGCTGCTGTAGCTTATGCCCACTCTGGTCACTGGGTGCAGGTTCCTTTGCTTCACCCCAGTGACACTCTTCATTTATATTACAGATGGTGAAACAGAAGGCGCTCAAGCTCAGATGAGACTTCAGGATAAGGCTCCTGCTCATGGGGGCTGGCTCCAGTGTCTGCAACCTGCATCACTTTCATCTTGGGAAACCACCTCACCCTTGCGGAGAGTACAGAAAACCCCTGCTTCATTCTTGTCCAGATTCTTCCCTAAGTCAACACATTTACCACGCTCTGTCACACATAAACTCTTTTCTGAACAATTTAAAAATAAACTAGATGCCAGGTGGGGTGGCATACACATGCAACCCTGGCATTTGGGAGCGGAGGGTTTGGATACTTAGCAAGACCTGTGTCAAACTGAACAACAACCAAGAAAATTAAAACTCTGCTGACATCTTCCTCTCTAGCCATAACTATTTAAGTCTATATTTCTAAAAACAAAACTATTTTTTTTCCCAGTGGTTCCTATGCTGTATCCAAAATCCAACCCAGGACAAAAAGTCTCCTCTTACCTCCCAATCTGGGACAGCTTCTTTCCCGAGTTTGACAGTTTCTTTAAAGTTTGTTTTTATTTTATGTGTATGAGGGTTTCACCTGCACATGCGTACTGTACCTCTCTGTAGCAGAGAGGGTGTTGGATACTCTGCAGCTAGTGACAGACAGTTATGAACCACTATGTGGGTGCTGGGAATCAGACTCTGGCTGTCTGCAAGAGCAATAAATGCTCGTAACCTCTGAGCCATCTCTCCAGCCCAACCTTAGCAATTTTTAAGCCAGACAGGTATTTTCTAACATGTGCCTCAATCTGGTTTTACCTGGTGTTTCTTCATATCAGAGCCTACATGCTTGACCCTTGAGTTATGAATCTCCGAAACACTCACCTTAAGGCTGCCCAATGGGGAAGGGTCTGGAAACTGTACCCTATGTAGGACAGTAACGGAACAGGCTACTTCCCCAGGAAAAGAAAGCCCCAGGCCCCCTACAGGGTTCTAGAGCTTGCTCTAGAGGTGGGGTGCAATTCTTTCTATGCATGAGGCCCACATACGAATGACCCAGACTCTTTCAGTTGGGTCTCAGAACCTGTTTCAATAAAACTTCCAGATGATTCTGCCATGTTCTCAGTTTCAATGTGAAGGTGTTCTAACATCATTACACAGCTCCACAATCCTCTGAATGAATTTCTATGGCCACAAGGAAATGCCAGATCCAGCCTAGGATCCCCTCCCACTAGTAAAGGCTCAATGACATTCAAGCTTAAGTTCCAGGACAGTGCAGACAGAGACAGCGTCCACTCATGGAACTTTCTAGAAAGGCTACCCCAGCCTATGTAGACACCATTGCTTGTGGCATGAACACAGTGTAAGATAAAGCCAGGTAAGAGGAGGGTGGTCTGAACAGCTGCCAATGAGGGACACTGGCAGTGCCATGTCATCCTGATGGCCAGAGGAAAAGGCAGGCTTCTTAAGAAAAGCCCAGACCTCTTCTCTAGGTCCTTAGAATAGCTGCTTCATCAGCCTCCCACACAGCTGTGGGTAGCTCCTGAAGCCACCTCAGGATGTGCCCTTGTACCTGCTCAAACCTCCACTGAGGTCCCTGAGCATGGTTCATCACTAGTGAGCTGGCAGTCCACAGGAAGCCTTCGCTACAATGTCAATAACATTAGAGACCCATTCCGAAGGCCAGGGTCATGACCTCCTTCCTGAGGCATGACTCAGGCCCAAGTGCTCACTGCGTGGCAAGGATCGCCCACTGCTGTTCAAAGGGTGGAGAAAAAGACCAAGTGTTGGCACGAGGCTACACCAACACTTGTCGCCATAGGCAGCGTGGAAGACCTCGTTTGCCTAGACACACTGGGCCTGAGGGCAATCTTGGCAAGAATGTGAAAAACCAGAGAAAATGAAAGGTTCATCCATGTTCTGGCCAGATCAGGGAGAGATTGCTGGTCTCCAGTGCAAAGGGGGAAGGCCAATTCAACTACCACCTCGCTTTGTCTGCTGAGGCATAGCCTGGGGGGTTCCCAACTCCCTGTGGTGGTGCTGGGGGTTGAACTTGGGCCTATGTACTAGGCAAACCACTGAACTACAACCCCAGTCCTAAATTTCTTCTCAATATGAAAAAATTGCACCTTCAGGTCTTATAGTCCAATCGAGGTCACCAGGATATGAACTCTGACCCCAAGGGTCGTTTTTTAAGTCCCATGCAAGCCCAGTTGTTATCCTATCTGATGGAATCTCCAGCATCGGAGCAGGGCAGAATTCACAGCAGTGACGTTTTCTAACTCAAGGGCAGAGCAGATGAGGATAACTCTGGAAATAGACCCACAGGCCTTTCGATGGTAACTTAGCAACTCAAGGCTTCTTGCTGTAATTACTCTCATCCAGCCAGGCAGAGGAAACACCTGTCTGTGGCTGGTGGCTTAGGAAGCTGAGGCTATTCTCTCACCTTAAAGAGTCAGGGTAGCAAGCTGGGGAGACAATTATTCCCACTGCCTCAGTGCTGGGCTGAGAAGGTTAAGCCATCAATACACAACTGCAAAACCACCACCTTTTAGAACAAAAAGAGCCCTTGAAAATGAGTTCTCCTAAGTCTTTATAAGTGAGATTTCTCAGGCAGCCAAGGATACAGTAGTTGCATGGGAACTCAGCATGGAACTCTCTCACCTCACACCCAAAAAGCTCTGCTCCCTAAACAGGGTTCTGCCTGAGGCGCACATGGCTCTCATTTTTTCCCAGCAGATAAACAAGGTCCCCCACCCTGACTCCAAGCAAGCCTTCTAGGTCCTACCCAGGTTGCAGACTCACCCACTCACATGGTCCAGAGCTAAGAGGTCTTCCTGCAGGCTGCTCTCCCTAATGTCTTAGCACTGGCCTCACTTCCTCCAGTGTCACCATTCACCAAACAACAGGACACGTGGAGTCAAGCTCTCACCCAAATGTGTTGTTCAGATCCCACGGAGAGTGCCTGCCATTTGTCCTAACTGGGTTCCAGGAGAGGAGAGCACAGAAGCAGCAGAGGAGAATGTGATGGCCCAATCAGAGATGTCAGGTGAGTTCCAGCCCTACTACTTAGCAGCTAAACAATACCAATTTTTAACTGCTTCGAACCTCTGCTCATAGTTTGAGACAAAACAGTTAAACTATTCCATGGGGGAGGTTCCAGATTTGTGGACCCAGTGATCTAACAAAAGCAAAGCTCTGTGCCTGGCAATTATTCAACTTAGTCAAGACAACAGCAGAATAAAAACCCGTTTACTGACTCTCGCTCTATGCAGGCAGCACGCTAAGCTCTGCATATGTGATCTCATCCCTGCTATAACCTAAGGTGCTATGAAAACCATCTCCCACTAAAGGGCATATGCTTGGGTCTGCTATATGTATTGTTCAGTATACTGTAGCTATTATGGGATGGGGCTGAAGTTCAAACTCAAGCCTGAACTGCAAAGCCCCATGGTAGCATGTCTGGATTCTTCCTTCCCTCTGGTATCTCTCACACAACTTGAAAAACCCTGGGGATCATTTTAGCATTTCCTGAGGGAGAGTGTCCCTCCAGACAACCAGGTTGAGGTGACTGACAAGGCCTCTGGGGAACAAAGTGTTGAGTAATTTAATATTCTGGCTCTCCATATTCTCTAGAAACCTTTGCTTATTAATGCTGTTTCAGAAAGCAAGAACTTGCCAACCAGGTTGGTTAGAAACACTTCCGCTTGGACTGAAGGCACAGGCCTGCTGTCCCAGCTACTAGGGAGGATGAAGCAGGAAGATCATAGTTTATGTGTGCCTGGGAAACTTAATGAGACTGTGAATCAAAGTGAAGAGTAGAGAGAAAACGGGGTGTAGACCGTTTGATCAGCACGCATGAGGCTTTGGATTCATCCTTAGCAAACAAACAAAACACTGACTGGCCCTGACAGTCCAGCACACCAAGATGATGCCCAACCAGGGTGAATTCACTCACCAGCTCCTTCCCTTCTCAAGGTCCCCAGGGGCTCTCAGCTCTCACCTCTGAGGATAAGGGACCCAATTCTCTCCTAACATAGTCACAGTTGAAACTCAGATCCTTCACGTGAAAGGGTGGGCTGGTATATCTTCCCGATCCTGGCAGCCTGGGAGCAGCTAGTCTGTAGAAAAGACAGGACCGGAACCGGAACTCCCACCTTTCCCTTTCTATAGTTGGTGGTCGAGCATGCTAACATTTGGTGCATCCACTGTGTTCAGAACCCAGACAGAAGGCTTCGCCAGCATTACCTCATGGAATCTTCACGGCAACTCTTTGAAGAAGGTTTTTTTTTTTCACTCTGTCTTACAGAGGACGAAGGAGGGGACCAGCGAAAGTGAATGAGTTACTTAAGTAATCATAGCCGGTAAAGGAGCCAAGATTTGTCCAGTGCCCAGAACAGTCCACACGTGGAAAATGGACTGTGCTGATAGTCACCTGTCCCATAAGCCTAAGATCATCTACACCAATAGGCTCCGGGGGCTGGCTGGCATAAGGTCAGAGGATACTGGCTGCTCACCAGCATGATTCTGGTGGAGGGTCCCAAACTTTGACCCGGGACTCCCACTAATGATGAGAAGACCCTACAGGCATCCTCCGGCAGTCACTCACCCCACCCCACCCCCTCATTGTCAAGCAGGCAAACCCCGAACTCTGACTGCCCAGGTGGTTCCCTACGGAGCCCCAACTGCCTAAGGGTCAGCGACAGGCCGACCCAGACACCCCTTCAAATGCCGCTGGCGCAGCCCAGGTCCCCACTGCTCATCTCTCCTTGCTTCACTCCACCTGCGCCAAATGTGCACCATTCTTTCCCAGGCACGAGCATGTGCGTCCCCGCTGTCAGCGACAGTGCAGGGTACAGCGGAAAGGTCCAGCGCGCCATCCGGGGCCGGGCTGTTCAGGCCCACCCCTCCTACCTCGGCGCCTGCTGCAGGCGGCATTTACCGCTCGGGTTCCCGCAAGCCTGCCGGCCTTCCCTGAAACCCAGGGCCGGGCACCAAGCCCAGCCCGGCCCAGCGCCTCACCTGAAGCCGGGCTCTGCGCCCCGTCTGCTCCGAGCCCGGGGTCCAGCTGCGACACAAACCCCGCGCTGCCCACCTGCTGTCCTGGTGTCGCAGGTGTGCCTAGTGTGCTTGCCCTGCTGGCGAGCTCAAACTCAGGAACCCGGGCGCGTGCGCGGGCCTCGGGACCCGCCTCTTGGACCTCGGCCAGGATCACCTCTTCGGCTCACAGAATCCTGGGAATTGTAGTTTTCAAGCGAGCCGCATGAGCGAGCCTTGGAAAGATCAGAAGCTCTACTTGGTGTTCTGTTTACCCAATTATGAGAGTTCTGATTATAAATTTAAATGCAAGAAACAGAAATATCCATACATAATCTATTATAAGAAAAATAATCCATACCTTGACATGCTTTTAAGACTCATGAACAGGCTGAAAAGATGGCTCAGTGGTTAAAAGCACTATAATGCTCTTCTGTAGCCCTGAGCTCGGTTCCCAGAACCTGTGTCTGGCAGCTCAAAACCGCTTGTAACTCCAGATCCATGGAATCGGAAGTCCCCTTCTGGCCTCCGAAAGCACCTCTAATGAAATTGTAGTCATTGCAGACGAGCACAAAGACTGAACAGAGCTGTTCATGGTCATCACTGAAGGCTTCAGTGGCTCAGTTAACTTCGGATTGTCTCCCTCAAATCTGAGCCAATGGATCTCTCCTCCCTTACCAGGCTTCTTGTCAGGTATCTTGTCATGTCTGTCATATGCTCTTTCTAGGCACTGTCATTTGGCTTTACAACCAAACTAGTGGGGTGTTATGAGTGGCTGTCGGAGGACAATGCTGGAGCTCAGACTTGACATCAGGTGGAACTGACCGAAACTGCTGGATTTCCCACTTGGGAAATGGAAATTTTGACACTTCTGACATGATGACCCAAATGTCACGTGGAGCCTTGTCCTTTTGAGAACCGGAGTGGGGGTAGGGCTATTATATTAAGGGACCCTCCTCACTTTTTGCTTTTCATTGGCCTGGTTGGCCACAAAGCCATCCCAGAACTTCACCCTCATGGTTGTAATTGCAAACAACTAGCCTCTCTCTCTCTCTTTCTCTCTCTTTCACACACACACACACACACACACACACACACACACACAGATCAGAGTGTACTGGAAAATTTGACACAGAGAGTTGGAACAATGCCACTAGGCACAAGACAGACCATGTCTGGATTGGGCACCATTTGCTTGCAACCATGAAGAGGACTCTGTGGCCTCCTGCTCCCCCAAGCCCTTGTCTGTGCTGCCTGCAGTCCCCCTCTTCTTCCTACCCTCCCCATTTGGCTCTTGGCATTTTAAAAAGCAACACCATAGAGAGTGGTCCCTGGTCTGTGGAAGCTCTGCATAACTGGCCCCCCAGGCCCTTCTGGCCTCAACCTTTGTCCTGTCTCAGAGGGATCTTAGTTTCAAGCAGTGTGTCTACCCTGGCTGGCTTGAGCAGAACAATATGAGTGAAGGAATATTTGGTGACATGTGGGTTCACTAGAAAGAGGAAGAACAGACATCTAGGGAATACTCTGAGGACAATGTCCAAGCCATGGCCAAGAACCACACCATGCTATCTGGCGATAAGGAGGTCAGTGTCCTCTGACACCATTCCCCATGCAGGAGCCATCTCACAGACTGCTTTTCCTTCATCTGAGCCATGGTGCGCATGTGCTTGGCAGAGCCTGTGTCTCAGGGAAACTCCTGTCTGTAAGGAGCCCTGAAAACTGAGTTCATGGCTCTTCATCTCCAAGGTGGAGAGTGTAGCAAGAGGGCTCTGGGGTGAGAGTAGAGCTAGCCAGTCTGCTGTAGCTATGCACCAAGAATATCATGCTTCCAAAAGGCTCTTCCTTTCACAAAGGGAACTGTGTTAACAAGTTTGCTACATGGCAGGTCGAGTAACCCTTTGGGATAGTGTACTTGTTAGCCTTTAGGGAGGGCCTGTCAAAATGGGGGAGTACTTCCAAGTGAAGATGTTTCAGAAGTGAGAAAAGGGAGGGAGGGAAGGAGGGATAGAGGGAGGAGTGGGGAGGGAGGGAGGGAGGATTTCTCTCTGTAGTCTATTGATTTCAAACGGCTTTGACATTGACTGGCATCTACTTGTTGAAGTTTCTGAGCAAGCGCCTGTACCAACTGAGCCACTCAGTCCTTCCTCCAGGATCCCTTTTAGTCAGGGACTCTTACCATTGTGTATTTTTATCAGCCTTGTGAAAATCACACTGTCAACTTGACTGGGTTTAGAATAACCTGGGAGATTAGTGAGTGTCTGTGAGGGTGTTTCTAGAGAGGACTAACTGAATCGGGAAGCCTCTGATGTGCGAATGGCACTGTTCAGTTGGCTAGAAGCCTGGAGGTAATAAATGGAGGAAGTGAATGGACTGAGTGCTGGCATTCCCTTCTGCTTCCCATCTGTCTGTTAGCCACATGCTCCCACAACCGTGATGTTTGCCCAGGCATATGGAACCAAGCAAGTGTGGATCCAACTCCCTGAAACCATGAGCTGAGATAATTATTCTCTGGAAATTGTCTCAGGCATCTTGGCCATAGTGATACAAAGTAACTTATATAAGCCTTCACAAATTTTTAGTCCTTTGTCTGGAGGTTCTGATTGGAACACATTGTATCCAAGTCAAATCCCCAAGCAAAATCCATGAATACATGCAAAGCTCAGAAGACAGACTGCTCAGTTGCTGTGTTTCCCAGGGAGACTCCAAGTTTTCTTTATAAACAACCCAAAGTCTTTTGGGAGGTTATTTACAGATCTGGTGGACATGTAGTCTGTTGAGGCCTCAGAGGCTCTATGGAGCAGCATAGCTGGCTGCTGCAGTCTCTCACTGAATGAAGAGGAAATCTTAGGTCTTTAGTTTTATGTGAATAACACTGTATTAGTTAATTTTATCTTGGCTGTATCAAAATATCAGGCAGTCACTTAAAGGAGAAAGGGTTTATTTTGGCTCACATTTACAGAGAGGAAGATACAGTTCCTCTCTGTGGGAAGGCATGGAGGCAGGAGCCTGAGGCAGCTGTCACTGTATCCACAGAAAGGAAGCAGAGGGCTGACCTCTGCGGTTCAGCTTGCTTTCTCTGTTTGTTCAGTCCAGGGCCCCAGCCCTTAGGATGGTGCTGCCCACACGCATGGAGGGTGTATCTTTCCTCCTCAGTTAAATCTTTCTGGAAACATTCTCACAGACACACCCAGAAACGTGTTTCCATAGTGATTTTAAATCCAGTTAAGCTGACAATGAAGATGAACCATTGCAGTCTGCCAGTTTTCCTTAATTTGTCCACCATTTAGGGTGTTTGCCAGTGTTCAGGGTGTCTGCAATGTGCATTCTCAGACCACATAACCTCAGACAAGGCCATTTGTGCCCCTTGTCAGTCAAAGTGAAGGTGAAAACTCACTGACTTTGTTTTGTTCATTTTCTAAGAGACTCTTCCGGTGTGATTGAATCCTGCTGGTTCACAGCCAAGCTGGATAGGGCTATCTCCTGACTAATATTATGAAAGATTCTGGGGTTGGCGAGGAGGCCTCTGTCTTGCTCTTTGGATTGCCCTCACCATCCTTAGGAGACACTGCCAGCCCTTGGCTTAATTTTGTCAGCTGGAGATGAGTCTCCTTAATTTACTTTGGCCTATGCGTTGTGCTTCCATCAAAGACCTGATCCTGCATTGTGAAAGAGACATTTTGTTAAAGCAAAAATAGTAAGAACACTGATATGGCAGCGTGGCTTAGACAGTAAGTGATCTCACCAATGCTTTAAAATTCACCAGTTCAGAGAGGAAGGTCATGTCCTAAGAGGGAAAGAGAATTCTCAAAGCAAGCCAAGGGCAGCTTGTTAGAGCAGAAATGTCGCTGCTTCCCTGGAGTGGGAAGGAATCCAACATTAGCTGCCTGTCCCCTGTGCTTTCTCCTCAAAGGCTCTGCACAGAGCACTTTCTGTGCTCAGGTCTCAGTTCCAGGTGTTCACAGCACAGCTGTGATGCTACATGAAACCTCCCTGAATGAATCCGGGCTGTATGTGCACTTGCCTCTATCGCTCCCGTTTGCTGTGTTGTTCTTCGAAGTTGGATTTATTGAAAGGTGGTAACAGGGAGCTACAGCTAAGGAGTAAGAGGTGAGGCAGAAAGGAAGGCAGTACAGGGGCTTTAATGTCACCACTGGGGCTCAGCTCAGAGCTCTGGAGGTGGCAGAAGAATGTTCTCCAGTCATTCACTTAATTTGAGTGGGAGGAACTAGGGCTATTTCTGGGAGCATTGGCACTTCCTTCTTCTCTACATATACCGATTGAAAAATTACAGAGATACTAGGCATTGAAGATCCTGGTGTCTGCATTGGGGAGCCTTCAGTATCCTAGGAGGCCCTGGGGAGGGGGGAGGCTGGGCGCCAACAGCACACGCTGCACTAGCTGTAGTGTCTCCACGACTGTATCCCTTTGCAGAGAGCCCTGTGCCACACACTGTGGCTGCTACAAAGAAAAAGGCAGATACTCTGTGGCTGAGCTCAGAATGTGGCTGGGAAGGCCAGCGTTCATCAGAGAAACACACTACACACACTATGCCAGTGACTACAGAGGGGAGCCCTGAGGACTCCGGGATGGCAGCTACAACACAGACCATTGCTAGAGGAACGGGAGCTTCTCGGAAGTTAGCACTGTGGAGCAAGAAGGGGTATGGGAGCTGCATTTAAGGTCGAAAACAAGCATGTGGAAAGGCCCTGTGGCACCAGGAACTGTGTGATGGAGCTGGCTAGAAAACAAGAAGGACTGGAACTGAGACCAGATGGTAAGTCTGAGCCAGAGCATAGAGTCATGAAGCTGCCCTCCAGGTTTGAGAGAGACCACAGAAGCATGTTAGGCTAGAACGTCGTCACATGACTGTATTTTATGTTTTCAGTTTTCACTGTAGTAATGTAGACATAACAAAGTTTACTGTATAAATTATTAAATGGACAGTTTAGTGATGTTAAATACATTGTAATGGGCAAGCAACACCAATGTCTGTCTACAGAATCCTTTGATCTTGTAAAATAGACACTTTGAAACCATTAGACAATAACTTCCCATTCTGCGTACATCTCCCAGCACCAGACACCACCCTCTGCTTTCTGTGAGCCTGCCTACTCACTGTGTCTCAGATAGAACAAGGCAATATGTGCCTTTAAACGCTACTTAACAGGTGGGGGTAGCTCCCTCCTTTAATTTTTGCACTCAGGAGACAAAGCAGGTGGATTTCTGTGAGATGGTAACCAGCCTGGTCTACAGAGCAAGTTCCAGGACAGTCAAGGTCACACAAAGAAAACCTGTGTTGAAAACAAACAAACAAACAAGAAAACAAGCAAAAAACTACCTTACTGTATTTATTTATTTATTGTGCGTGTGGTGTGCCTGTTTGTGTGTATATGTGTGTGTGTGTGTGTGGTGTGCCTGTGTGTGGGTGTGTGTGTGCACGCCTGTGTATATGTGTGTGCTGTGGTGTGGTGTGCAGGAGTCACTTCTCTCTTTCTACTATGTACATCCCAGGGAGTTGTTCATGTCTTTACCCACTGAGCCATCTTTCAGGCCCACTATTTGGCTTTTTTTTATTGCTTTCTTTCTCCTGGCATAATGTTTTCAAGTTCAATATCAATAAATTTTGATGGGTTTTGTTCTTTTTTGTTTTTGTTTCTTGAGACAGGTTTGGTTTGGTTTGGTTTTTTTTAATTTAGCCTTAGCTGTTTTGGAACTCACTCTGTAGACCAGGCTGGCCTCGAACTCACAGAGATCCACCTGCCTCTGCCTCCTGAGTGCTGGGATTAAAAGTCTCAGACACCATGCCGGGCAGATTTTGATTGTTTGAAAGATAAATGTTTAAGAAAACAATGATCAGCTAGGCAAAGAATGAGGAGGAAGAGAAGAATAGTCGCAGGCTTGGCCACCTACCTACACTACACCCTCCCCACCTCTCTGTATCACACTCCTCATTACAGATGCTTCAGCAGAAGCAGCTCAGTGGATGAATTTGGAACTAGAGACAACTGGTTTCTAGTTAGATTCTCCACTCAGCAGCTGTTTGATCTGAGCAAGTTGCTTGTTTCCTCGTCTGTAAAATGGTGATGACTATTTTACTGGCTGGTTTTGTGTGTCAACTTGACACAAGCTAGAGTTATCACAGAGAAAGGAGCTTCAGGTGAGGAAATGCCTCCATGAGATCCAGCTGTAAGGCATTTTCTCAATTAGTGATCAAGGGGGGAGGGCCCCTTGTAAGTGGTGCCATCCCTGGGCTGGTAGTCTTGGGTTCTATAAGAAAGCAAGCTGAGCAAGCCAGTAGAAGCAAGCCAGTAAGAAACATCCCTCCATGGCCTCTGCATCAGCTCTTGCTTCCTGACCTGCTTGAGTTCCAGTCCTGACTTCCATTAGTGATGAACAGCAGTGTGGAAACATAAGCTGAATAAACCCTTTCCTTCCCAACTTGCTTCTTGGTCATGATGTTTGTGCAGGAATAGAAACCCTGACTAAGATAACTACTATGATGCTTTTCAATAACATCATATTTTCCCTGTTGGGCTGAAATGGACCACGGTGTCATCCTCACTTTTCTCACAAGACAGATCATTAGGAAAACATACAAAAACATTGTGTTCTAGATGGTTGGATTAAGGCTTTTAAAATTACCTCAATGTCTTCTGTACAGTGCCTTTTACTTCTGTTCAGCTCATCTCCAGCAGCCTCTGTAACTATGCCTTCATTTCTCTCTTTTTAAGAAGGTATTCTTGAGCTGGAGAGATGGCTCAGTGGTTAAGAGCACTGTCTGCCCTTCCAGAGGTCCTGAGTTCAATTCCCAGCAACCACATGGTGGCTCACAACCATCTGGAATGGTATCTGGTGCCCTCTTCTGTACTTCTTTTTGAAGAAGAAGAAGAAGAAGAAGAAGAAGAAGAAGAAGAAGAAGAAGAAATTCTTAGTATGCATGTATTCTGTACAGAACGATGCTTTTGCCATGGGTTCTCATAGATGTGTGCTGGGGATTTAGTTTATATTCATCCCCATTACCGTCTGCTCTCCTCCTGCTCTCTCTTCCACAATAGTCACACATCTATATTTTTAGGATCATAAAGGATCATTTAGGATCATGTGTAAGTTGTTTAACTCACACATCTGTATGTCCACAGAGGCTGGCTCTGTGGATCCCCGCAGGACTTGTTCCTATATGTACAGGTTGGCTGAAGCAGGTTGGTGAGGGTCAGGGTGGGATTGCTCCACATTCCCTATCACTTGGGGACTTGGGAGGTGATCTTTTCACACACATGACAAGACTGTAAGAGCATGAGCTGTGTCAGATCGGTGATGTCACGTATTCGGCATGTATTGATCATGGAAGCTTACAACTCCAGTGGCCAAGAAGGTCATGCTTCTGAGCTGATATTAAGGCATGTGCCACCCTAACCACAGCCAGACATGGTCTTCCACATCCGGTGTGGTGTGTGCACAGCACAGAAACCTGAAGACAACATGTGACCCTCTGCTCTCCCTGGGGATGTTGTGGGCATATGTTACACCTAGCTGATGATAGCAACCAGCACACAGGTATAGGCGGATGGACAGAAGTCTTTCTGAAAGACTTGAACTACTCATGGTGTGCTAGTCTGGAAATAAAGCGTGCCCAGATAAAGTGTGTCTTCTTTTCTCACTGGAGCACAAGATATACTTGTTACAGCCATAGGCAAAGCCATCAAAGGCTAAAATGATATGCTCTAAAGTCACCCTTACTACCACCGACCAGGCTGCCCTTGGGTAGATTTTTAGCAGTAACTTCCCTGAAGGTAGAAACTGCACAGGAAAATGGGAGCCCACTGTGAACCCTGCTTTGTAGCTCTGGGCCCTCCTCAGTATGCACTGTTTGGCATGATGCTGGAATGTGACCATAGTTCTCAGGGAATCACAGACATTAGAATGAGGGGCCTGACTCATCAGCTCAGCTGAAACCACTTTTCTTTACACAATTCTTACAAAAATTATCTTTTTTCTGTGTTTAATAAGATCATAATTTTGCTGCTATGGGTACATGTATTTCCTTTCCCCACCATGAATATATTTTACTCCATCGAGGTGAAGGGAACTTAGCAACGTTGTAAACCCAATCTCTTTACTGTATGAGTCAGAGAACTGAGTTCCAAGGTAGGAGATGGAAGCTAGATTCTAAGCATAAAGCCAGAAAATAGTGTGCTGAGTTAGATGCCCTCCGATGTGTGTCCAGCAATGATACACACAGCTAGGTCTTACAGTAGTTCTGATTTTTGTTTTATGAGACGCTTCCGTAGTGAATTCCCACCAGCACACCATATGTGTTCTCACTCCCACCTCCTTGCCTGCATTTGTTTTTAAATCTGTGTGGCATTGGCTGTACTGGAGCTCACTATGTAGACCAGGCTAGATTTCCTTGCCTTGGGCTCTCCAGGTGCCAGCTACACTTGCTGTCTTCTTTCCTTCACGCTAGAATCTGAAGCTCTTCATTCAGGAGAGGCACAGTATTCTCTGGGCATGGCAGAAACAACTGAACTCTAGGAGGCCCTCGTTCAGGACAATGGACAGCAACCACGTGCTCTGCGGCTGCGCCCTCCCCACCTGCCTCAGATCTGCTGAGGGCTCTATTAAAATAAACGACCTCCTTTCTACTTAAACCTCTTAAATGTAGTAAAGAAGGCTCAGGAATTTGCAGGGCCATAGAAATCAGGCTTGTGCTGGGGCTGCGAGAGCCAGGAGAAGGCTGAGCAGCTGCCAGAGGCTCTGGGTGCCACTGCCATGGGGAGCTGCCAGCTTGTGTTCTCGGTACTGGAGCAGTGCATTCTGGGTATGTGCTGGGCTCTCGGTGCAGGAGCAGTAAGTACACCTGGCCAACAGATGATGAGGCAGCAGAGGCAGAGTCAAGCTACGTATCCTTACAACCAACTGACACGTAAGAGTTAAGGGCCAGTGTTTTCATGTCCATGGAAGAGTGTAAACGTTGGGTCCTGGACCTTTGTGTGCCTTGGCCTTGAGGCTATTCCACCATAGGGCCAATATCAGGATGAAGTAAAATGAGCTGAGCTTGTTTTATGCCCCAAATGTTCAAGAGTTTTATGTTTTAATGCCCAAAGCTACCTGCATGTTTCAGATGATGCTGATGTGTGGAGACCAGGTTGTGATAGAGGGTGAGGAATTCTCCCACACACAGCCTGGGCAACACTCACAATGTCTATGCCACAGGGTGAGGTTCACCAGCCACACCAGGGCCTCCTGCAGGCAGGGTCTTCACACTGGACTGAGGACACCACTTTGAGGATTAGAACCTGAAACCTGTACTGTTCAACACAGGTGTCACTCGCAGTCTCTGCAGCAGTTGGTGAGACGGGAGAAGCACATGTGACTTTTCTAAATTTAAGATATAAAGCAATACTCATTTTGTATCTAAAACATTTAATATTTGGATTCATTTGAGTACAAAAATCAGTGTTTTAAACCATAAGTTTTATACATTCTCAATATTGATAACACATCTACAAATTATATGATTGAGAAATATGTCAGATGAAGTGGCTCATGCTTTTAATCTCTGTGCTTGAGGGGCTGAGGCAGGAGGATTGCCATGAGTGGCACTCCATCCTGGGCAGTATACTAAGTTCCAGGCTAGGTTGGGCTACAGAATAAGAGTGTCTTAAAACAAAACAAAACCTGAGATGTATAAACAACACAAGGCAAAGATGTAGCATAAAAACAATGTAAAAGAAAAATCTTGTTTCTGTTACATTGTAACAATGTAAAAAAAATCTTGTTTTTGTATTACATTGTAACAGGTTCCAGACCTTAGCAGGACTGACATCATGATAGAAGTACCATTCAGGCCATAAAACTCAGCATATAAACAGCACCGCCTGCCAAAAACTAAAACAGGGGCCTCATCCATTAAAGCCTACAGTTCGGGAAAGTCTCTAAATGTACTAAGACTGCTTTTAGTCTTTGTAGTTCCCGCTTCTGGATAATTTGTTCTTGTTAACCGAAGAATGTCAACCTACCATATGGTTTTTATGTTTAAAAGCTCACACAGAGAAAAGCTCAGGATTACCCTGGGATCCCAGTGTAGTCACCCGGGGCTAGTACTTTCTATTGGTTTAAACGTGTGTCTTAAACACAGTCTGCTCTAGTAAAAACCCCACAACAACACGCTGATATAGTATTTTTTATATATTGAGTCAAATATGCATTACTAAAATTAATTTTGGAGATGGGAGTGTTTGCACAGGTTTGTAATCCTGGCACTCAGGAGGCTGAGGCTGGAGGATTGAGAGTGCAAGGCCAGACTAGACTAAAAACATATACACAGACAGACAGACAGATTGACAGATGTGGGATTTTAGTAGTTTCTTTTAACCTTTAAGTGTGACTCCCATGAGTTGCAAAACTGCACCAAGGCTCGCACTGGGCTTCTGTAAGAGAGCAGCAACCTGGCAGGCAGGGGTTGGGGGACATTGCTTTTCGTTTCTTACCAAGAAGCTCTTCTAGGATCTGACCAGTTTCTTCATTTAGAGTTAGCGGCACAGGGTACTTTTCCTCTGCAACCCAAGCATGAAAAGATGAAGGATGGGCGTGTTGCTTTGGCTTCTGAGAGGCCTGAAGCTCTACTTTCCACATTTCCTGTGTATCTGTCCACAGGCTGCACCCAGCTGGGAAGTGCTATTCATCTTTAGCTTCTTTCCAGTCATGACAAGGAGAAAATGAGTGTGTCTTTAACATGTTCAGCTCCATGAGCTCAGAGCCTAGCTAGTAACAACTCAGTCTCTGGTTCACCTGTAACCATGACAACTCCATGGATGCCAGTCGCCAAGGAACACAATTTAACCTGAATCAGATGTCTTAAAAAGAAAGAATGGAAAATCTTCTCAGGAGACTATCAGAGACAGGCTCTCTGGTGCTGTGCTTGAAGCTGGGCTGCTCATTTAGTTACTTTTGCTGTGATTTCCCTGAGGAGCCACTTCTGCCAGGAATGAGTTTCCAAGAAGGTGGTGGGTATGTGCACAGAACGATGTTAGGAGACTCAGGGGCTCATACACACTTGAGCTGTTCTGGGATCTGAACGTCTATGCTATCTGCTCAACCCTACCTTGCTTCCTGTCTACATTAGCCCTCAGAAAGGAATTACCAGGATTCTGGTAGGAACTTCCAAAGCTAGAAGAGTCGCTGGTGGTGAAGTGAGTGAGCTGCAAAGCTGAACCCACTGTGGGTTTAGGGCTGGGACCTCTCTGCCAGATTCATGAAGGCAGAGCAAGCTGGAAAACATTAGTAAAATGTACAATGAGGAAACCATGCTCAGTCCCATCTCTTCAGCTTCTTGAAGCATCCCTACCTGCATGTCACTTTTGCTTCTAAAAAGAACTGTATCCCTCAACCTGTGTGTGTTAGACAGAGCTTCTTACCAAACATGGAGCTTGCTACCTCAGCTGGAATGGCTGACCAGTGATCTCCAGGGATCCTACCCAGCACTGGGATTACAGGTGCATGCTGTCACAGAGGAGGCAAACACTTTACCAATCACCCGTCTCTCAGCACCTTGGTTCTTTTAATATGCCATGTTTGTGCATTTATTAAAATTTTTATTTAGAATAGATTCTAGCTGCTTCTCTAAACAGGGACAGCAAGAAGTGTCACTGGGCCTTTCCTGAAGAAGACAGGAAGGTCCAGGGATCTTCTTGCACTCAGGAGGGGTTCCAAACACTTGGGTAGTGGCAGAGGGATTCCATGTCTGTGTCAGCATCCCACCCCTGTCCCTTTACACCTGATGTTGCTTTACTTCAAGGCTTCTGAGACTTTTTACCCATGGCCCCTTTCACCTGATTATTTTTTTTTTTAACACAACCCTGGGTATATAGGTATATAAAATGGGTTTACAAATCAGATATTTACTGATAGTAAACCGTAAAGGAATATACTTAAAACAGCCTTTTTTGGGGGACCATTGAGATGACTCAGCATTAAGGAGCCTGACACCAAGCCTGAGGACCTGAGTTTAATCCTTGCAAACCACCTGGTGGAAGGAAAGAACTGGCTTATGCATCCGTAGCATGCCATGATGTGCACCAAAACCCCAAATAGCATAGAGTACTTCCTTGATATACATATGATTTTACCATTTACTAAAGAGAAAAGCAAATTTGCATACCAATGAGATGGATATCTTGTTTCTCTTACACAGAACATCCGAAGACACACTAATTTGATACTTACATGCTGAAGGATGACGGCTGGAAAACATTATCAGCTTTTTCCATAATACAAGAGCATAAACATTCGTGTGTATAGTGACAACACTGTTAAGGGTTCTGAATCTGAGCAGCCTGTTTCAGACAGGGGCCACTGGTGAATGGCAGGATGCCATGTACAGTGCAATGTGCACACACTGCGTGTTCAGAGTCAAGGCTGCTGTAACTCACAGAGTATATAACATGGCGATGCTTTCAGAGACACCTCATATGTACTGTTCATTGGATTTTGAGTTAATTTTTGGTCATTGGATGTAAGATACCCTTTACTGTTGCCAAATTTCTCCTGACCCCACATTTAGCTATGTGGCCTCTATGGAGTCAAGACTGTTTAAGAAGCTTTGGGGTGGACTTTACCAATGGTGGAGAAATTACCTAGCATGTTTGAGTTCTTAGGTTCAATTCCCAGTGCTAATAAATGAATGAATGAATGAATGAATGAATAAATAAATAAGTAAGCTTTGCTTTGGTGGTCTGGAACTCACCAAGTAGGCAAGGCTGGCTAGCCAACAAAACCCTGTCTCTCCTCCTCAGCCCTGGGATTAAAACTGCGTGCCACCACAACCATCTACTTGTCTTCATCTTTCTTTTTTAATGTTTGTAACATGGGTCCTGGGAACCGAACTCAGATCTTCGTGTTTGCAAGGCTGGTGCCTTCTCAACTCAGCTAACTTCCCAGCTCCTGGTACACTCAATAAAATTGCCTGCAGAGACCCAAGAAAACCTTTGCAGCTCAAGATGATTCATTATAAAAATTGCAACCAGAGCCAGCAAAGCACAGTTTCTTTCTCCTGTGCCTGTCAGCGTGTGTTCAGAGCATGCCCCAGACACAGCAGAGGTGGCTGAATTCTAACCAGCTAGCCAGGCAGTTCCAGAGGCAAGACCAGAAGAGTCCCTGGCTTCAGCCTGCTGTGATTCAGTCTGCCTGCAGCTTCTGCTCAGCCCCAGAGTCCTCTTGGAAAGGGACTGGTGGAAAATGAGAACAAAGAGGCCATGGAGGGCGGATGTGTCTCCTGCTTGTTAGCTTGTTATTGCATTAGAACTGCAGGGACTCTGCACTGACCCTCCAATCTCTCTGAGGCTATTTTTGCATATCCCCACCTCCGCCCTCACTCAGTGTAGAGAGGCTTGGAGAAAAGCAACCTGCCTGCTCTCCAGGTCCCTCAGCCTCCCCCTTCCCAGGTGTCAGCTGTCATATTTACTGCAGCCCTGAGCAGCTGCAGGGTAACACTGGGTGACTTGCAAAAATACATGACACAGAAAGCCACACACAAAAGGCCAAAACTGAAATAATGCACTGGGCTCCCTATACTTTGTGGTTATTTAAAGCTGTGGTTTTTCTAACTCTCCTTCCTGATGAGGCCCAAACCTCCCTGCAGCTCCACTCCTGTTACAGCCTCTCTTCCAATAAGAAAGGGAAAGAATAGTGAATAATGAAGCAAGTGGCCTGTGAGTCAACAGTGGCCTTGAGGACTGGCAAATGAACAAGGAGCATCCTGTCACCCAGGCCAACTGTGCAAGTGATCTCATGGACAGGGTGGTGTTAGGGGATGCGTCCCTCCTGGAGTGACAGTTTGATTGCTGTTTTCTACTCTATAAGGAACGGACAAGGTTGCTCTACAAACACTCCTGGACTCTGAGCTGATGGTTCAGGCCCCAGGATGTCAGGAGAAACTTTTGCAATAGGGCAGGATAGGTTTCCATGCCTGTTTCCATGCTAGGAACAGGCTGCCACCTCCTAAAGAGCTACCTCAGTTGTTCAGTGAGGGTTACATTGTGTGTAGGAACTCACCCCTCAAAGACCCCTCTTCTCTCTGTTGGGAGAGGCTGGTTGCTCACAGACATCGCATCCCCATGGCAGCTGCCAGCTCACCACCCTAATGGAGGACACAGGGTAGATGTACACATGTACACACACTGCAAGACAAGCTTGCCAGCTAACACAGACTACTTTTGACTTTGAAAAAAGCAGCAGGATCCTTCCCTGGATGGAATTTATGTTAGCAATCATCAAATATATTTGGCACCCCTAGTCACATATCAGTAAAAATGTGGAGTAGCAGTCCTGAGACCTGATGGAGCACATTCCTTCAGCCAGACAGACTGTGACATCCTCCACCAGCAGATCTGGCAGGAAATACCACTAGATGCAAGCTCTCCTTCTGTCATCTCCTGTTTGGGTGCTCACCTTCCTATGGGTCTTGGTCCTGAGAGCCTTTCCTGCTAAGGTTTGGATGTGGGTTGAGTATTGTCCCCAAAGCCTGTGTGTTAGAAGCCTGGTTCTCAACCTGACAGTGTTGGAAGGTGGAACCTGTCACACCAGCCAAAGCAGCCATTTTTTTTCTTGCTGAGTGACTTGGGAAGCTTGCTCATTCCAGTGATAACCTAGACTAGAGAACTAGGTCATTCTGTCTAGTTCCTACTTCTGATGCTACAATTTCTGGTCCACAGTAGAAGATGCCTGGAATCCCTAATACCAATGCCCCTTTTGCTTAAGTCCTGTAAGTGGATGCTGATCTTTTAACTGGATTCGTTAAGTGCAGAGTGCAGAGGAATGGACAGGAAGGTTAGCTAAAGAGAAGAGGCCCACAGAGCTGAGCTCTAAAGTGAGACTTATCAAGGGACAACAGGCTGGAGTACCCCCTGGTGGAAGCACACCATACAGAGACAGAGGAGGTAGGACAGTTAAGCAGAAGCTTGTGGAGAAAGTCCTTCATGTTTCTAGAACTGAGACAGTGCATGTAGATGTCTGAAGACAGTCTCACCTTCCCTGAAAGCCATGATGGCAGCCAGCTACTTTGTGTTTGCGGAGCATAGTTATTTCTTCCCTGAGGGAGGAAGCACTTGGGGGTGCAGCAAGGGTGAAGGAGGCAAGATGGAAACAGATTATAAATTGATGGGTGGGGAAACACAGGGATGAGAATAAATGCAGAGAAGGCGCTAGGGTAATATTAGGAAGGGTTGGGGTCCTTCGCTGAAATCCAGATATCATTGCAGAAGAGAAGGGGCAGTTGGCAAAAGAATGCGGGACCACTGGGTATCAGTAGTCTCAGAGATGTGGGATGTCTCAGCCCACTTTATGACAAGAGGAGGCAGCTGGAGGAACTGTGGATGCTGGTGGCATCTGCTGGTTACTGCCGGCTTCCCTCTGCTGGCATATCGTGGAACTGCACCTCGGCAACATGTTCTTTCCTCCAAACTGGGTGAGTCTGATTATCCAACCTAATCCCGAACCTGCGTTTATAAGGACACTGCATCTTCCAACTCAAGGAACCAAGGCCCAGGAAGGAGAAGGAATCGCTCTGTGTCTTAAATCACGTTACTGGATTCGAGAGTCCTGTTCCACCCACAGCCATAGGTGGCCTAAGGTGCCCGGGGAGCCTCTGAGAGCGCACCCTTGTGTTCAACTGCAGCATTGCATAAACTTGTCCCTGACTCTCCCCCGCAACTGTTCAACCTCTCAACACGATGAATTCCAAAGAATTTGAGCCCAGAAAGAACAGGGTACTGTCTGCAACTGGACATAATCATTCTAAAAAAAATTGATTCAGTCTCAGAAAGACAAATATGGCATGTTCTCTGTGGGTCCTAGATGTTATATAGATACATAAAATCATACAAACAGATGACATCAAAGTAGAAACAGAGCTATCTAGGCCTGGGGGACAAAAAGGTGGCATACAGGATAGGATGTGTTCAAAGTACATTCATGCTTTCATGAAGATGGAAATAAATATAACATAAATGAACACAAGCATCACTGACAGATCAGTAGAGGGACCAGCTTCCCTGTATCTCAGGCACAGTTCCAGTCATTGATATTTCCAGGTTCAGGGTGCACAGGGAGAGAAAAACAGGACAGGAGTACTTGAGAAAAGCCAGGCCACACAGCTCTACACACTTTAGTGACCAAAGAAGTCTCAACACAGTGTGAGACCTGAGATTCCACCCTGACCTCAGGAGTTCTCGGCCATGGGCTCAGTCAGGCAGACTGGCCTGTAGCTTCAAGTGCCTGAAATCTTCACACTCTGTGCCAAAGATAGAACCAGAACCTATTTCTGTCTCTCTCTCCTAAGATATGCCATCATGTCAGGATGACATCCAGACAAGTGAGAATACGCTCTCTTCTGGACAGGCCCCAGAGTGGCAGAAGTTAGTGAGAGCCAAGAGGGAGGGGACTTGAACTTCCTGTGTCTAAATGCTGATTTGAGGTTTTCAGGTTGTGCCTATTGGGTTGTAAAACTCCACAAGAGCAGAGATTTCTTTCTTTCAATATTGGGGGTTAAACTTACCACATACAAGCTATTATTGATTTGAGGCAGGGGCTTATGTACCTATCCAGACTAGGTTTGAAGTCACTCGGCTGCCAGGCATGCCTGGAACCTGGAACCCTTCTGCCTATTTCTCCAACTCCCAAGTGATTACTATTACAGGCATGTACCCAGAGACTAGCTCTGTAAGTACAGCTATGAAGCTAAGAAGAGTATACCACTTCCGGGTTGAGGTGACAGACATCCATGGAACAACCATAAGCTGTGTGCAGTGTGAAGGGCAGAGCAATGGTGCCCACGAACAGGGGATGGGCTGGAAGACGGGGTGAGACAAGGGACAAATTTATTGAAAGAAAAACTACTGGTGAGCATCGTCAGGTCTCCAAGACAACTGTGAAATCCGGGAGAGAGGCAATCCAGGTTCTTCGCTCTTTCTTTCCTTCCTGCATACACAGCTAGGCCCTCGAGAAGGATGGTCATGTGACTGACTTCCAGCCAATGAAATAGGGCAACGTTTTGAATACCTGCTCGTGACCCCTTCCCGTTCCCCTTTAACTCAAGGGCAATGCTCACAGTGACATTGGGAACTACAGGGCAAACACAGAGCCTGTAAAATCAGCTTAGGGCCACTGCTATATTGTTGGGAACCAGAGGACTGTCTGACTCTTCCTATGGGAGCCAAAGGAGCAGGATAGAAGCCAGAGCACTATGACCTGGGACCGACCATGCATAGACCTTTGGAAAAGCCATTGTCTTGAAAAGATGTGTTTGATGCTCCCCTCTTCAGACAGCATAGGGCTTCAGATGTCAAGCTCAGGGCAGGGAACCTTTATCTTCTCACACTTGAAATCCCAGGCCTAAGAGTTTGTGAGGCCGGTGTCATGAGGCTGGCAATCGCTACGGGGTGATGTAGTCTCGGGCTTTTCTACCTATGCCCCGGTTCTTGAAATAATGACTGAGACTTTATTTGTGAGTAAACATCTAGGCTTGTATCTTAATTAACCCGTTTGTTCTATTCTATGAGTGCCACATGGCTGATCACCTCTTCTTAGCTTTATGCATCTTGTCTCAGAGTTCAGGGAGAATCTCCTCCCTCGCCTGACTCTATCTCAGAGTTCCTCTCTCCCTACCGGAACTCCCACCTCCTATTTCCTGCCTCAGCTAACAGGTCACCAGCTTTTTAGTGACAGGTGATGCTTCCACATAATACAAATAAATTCTCTCCAGTTCTCAGGTGTGTTCCTGAGTTCCTCACAGACCCTTTCTGAATTCATACCCGAGAAAAACCCAAGCTGCAGGTACAGCTAGGAAAACTTCAGGGAATCAATGTTCTCCTGTGCTCACAGGGCTGAAAAACTGGCACTAAACTGGCACTTCCTTCTTTGGGTGCTCCAAGGTCAATGAGAAGGACTCTAACTCTCACTTCCTAGAGCTACTGTGAGCCCTCAACATGGATGGCTCCTCCTGCTGGCCATTGGTGACATAGTCCCTGAGGAAGCCAAGTGGTTTTCTAGGTACGAGGTCTCCCAGTGCCATCTCTTAGTCAGGGCTCACACAAGACAGAGAATCCTCTGCTCTGCATTGGTTCTCCGTGTGGCCAGCCTTGCGAGAGGAAAGGGGATGTTAAATATGTATTCGCTGGATGTGATGACTCGCACCTATAATCCCATACTCAGGAGGAGGAGGCAGGAGGATCATGAGTCCAGTCCAGCCTGGGCTACATCGTCAGAACCATCTCAAAAGCAGACAGATTAAAACAAAACAGAAACCAACAAAAGCCTCACCTGCGTACTTTAGCTTTGCCAGTGCCCAAGGGAAAATTAATGCCTCTTAGGTTCATCTTCAAAGCAAAACTCACTGACGCTTGGGTTTATTTAGTCCTCATATTTTTAAAAAATAGCAAGTATTTTCCAAGTTTAATCCCCCCCCCCTCCACCAATTTACTTGTTTTCGTGGCCTGCCACTTCCTGTAAAGGTCCAAGAGATGCTAATAATGGAAATAATTATAAAACTTATAAACTGTGTTTATAAAACTTGCTACTTAGAATCAGGAGCCATAGAACAGAACAGTGAAGTTCAGGAAACATAGGTTGACTCTGATTATGAAATCCTTATAAGGGATGGCACATACAGGACCAAAGTGTCCACGGGAGTTGTGCCTCTGAGACTCTGCTTCCTTCTCTGCTTGTTTGGGGTTGCACTGGTTTTCTGCTTATTTGAGGTTGCACTTTTTGTTGTTGCTTATTTGAGATTGCTGCACTGGTTAGTTTTTGACAACTTGACACAAAATAGAGTCACCTGGGAAGAGGGAACCTCTGTTGAGGAATTGTCTCTATCAAAGGCAGGTGCCTTTGACTTGTCTGTGGGACATTTTCTGGGTTGCTAGTTGAGGTAGGAGGGCCCAGCACATTGTGCACAGTGCACATCCCTGCTGTGTAAAAAGCAACTGAGACAGCCAGAGAGAGCAAGCCAGTACACAGCATTTCTCCACAGCCCTGCTTCAATTCCTTCCCTGGTTTGATAGACCATATATAACCTGGAAGTCAAACAGACCCTTTCTCCTGTTTGTTTTTATTAGTATTTTATCACAGCAACAAAAAGCAAACTGGGACAGAAATTGGTATCGTAGAGTGGGTATCATTGTGATAGATCATTTCAGGGCCTTGGGCTAGGAAAGGCCATTGAGAGCTCAAAGCTTAATGAGCTTTATGGGGGAAAGCCAGTGCACAGCACTGTTGTGGGACATATTAAAAAGAATGAATATATTTGTTCCCACGCTGTGCCCTGGTTTTCTCATACCCGGCAGGCTGGCCAGCCATGTACTAGCGAGCAATGGCCGACCTGCTTTTATCTCCTGGAGCTCTGATTCAGAGCTCCATGATCTCTCCACCCAGCTCACTAGGTTCCCACTGGCGGGTGGCTACCATGACAGTCCCATGCTTCAACACCCCCATGGCCTCTGTGGTGCACATCAGGCAAACCCACACTTTGCTGCTGTACCTTTCTGTCTGGAACCCAGATGAGCCGCCATGTGAAGGAAAACACAACACAAACTTAGCTCAGAAACAACAGTAACTCAATCTCTGGGCGCATCAACTAAAACCTAATCTTGTAAACCTTATCAAAATCTGATTCCTCTAGTGGCAAATCCTTGTGGATCCGCCATGATACCAGGAGACTCTAGTAGCTATATCTTACCTATCTGCTGTCCCTGTTCCAAAAAAGACCTCTCTCTCTCCTCCTCCTCTCTTCCCCTCTCCGACCTGGAAGTCCCTCCTCCTCGACCAGTGATTGTCTCCTTTATTCATTAGGGGATTGGTTCACAAGAAGTCCCATGAGTATGTAACTCACCCCTTTTCTGAAGCCCCTCCCAGGAGGGCAGAATTAGCAGAATACAAACAGCCCCAGGGCTATCCACAGCACAACATTCTTCTATGGTCTCTGTTTCAGTTCCTGCCTTGAGCTTCTGGCTTGAGCTCCTGGCTTCCTTTGATGATCGATATACTGTTAGCTGGGATTGTGATGGAATAAAAATTTTTCTTTCCTTCTCAAGTTGATTTTGGTCAGTGTTTTACAACAGAAAGCAAACTGGGATATAAGCTTTCTGATTCTTTTACATTCTATGCTTTTATATCACAAGTAGTAGCATCATAAGATTCACTAAGGTAAGCCATGAAAGGACCAATACCAGGCAAGAACATCCTCTGTGCCATTACAGGATACTGAGTGCTTTACAAAAAGTGGCTTAGGATGAACTCAGCAAAGCCAGCTGGATTCCTTCCCTGCCCAGAGCCCTCCTGTTGCTGTGTCCTGGCCTTTGGGTGGCATTCCCAGCCTCCCCTGCTCTCTAACCTCTGTTCTGAGTTTCACTCTCTGGGCTGCTTCTCAGCAATGCATACTTTGGAAACTCCTGTTGCGAAGTTTTCGTGGAACATAGGAGCCTACGCTGCTTCCAGAATTCTGCCAAGGACTCAGGCCCCGTTGCTTACAGTGGCTATTGTTTTAATATTGTGTCTCCCTTCTCTTCTTCCTTTCTTTCCCTCCGGTTTCCTTCTTCATTCCCTCTCCTCCCCTCCCTTCATCCTCCCCTCCTCTTCTCTTCCTCTCCCCTCC
>JADRCH010000127.1:1986332-2009332 GCA_019843965.1 Rhynchomys soricoides | reverse complement strand
CACACACACACACACACACACACACCAATGATATCCACATGTGCGCCGTGACACACATGTAACTGCATGCACGCACACAACAGTGATCAACATTTAAAAGTAAAACAAAACTCATGGTCTTATCATCTACAAACTTCATACTTGAGAATCATTAATTTACAAAAAACTTGTAAAAGCCCAGGGACACCGGCCTGAGTGTTCAGGAGATCCCATATGGTGCACGTGGTCTGAGCCACTTCTGAGGGAGGTTGGCCACCATCCCCAGAAAAACTGTCACTTACTCCAAAGTGCCATGGGCAGGTGCTGGCAGCAAGTTGCCTTCAGAAGGCCCCAGCTCTGTTTCTCTCTGGGTATTGAGATGACAGAAAAGGGTGAGGTGATGTGAGTGGGCACTGCCTTCCACACCATCTGCCCCCGCCCTCCACACCGTCTGCCCGCTCTCACCGTGCAGTGCCTGAGGCTCTCCGCACTTCATTAACAACATTACCAATTATGTGCAATGTTAACATATGAAAATTATGCCTGACAGGCATGGCTGTCACAAGGAAACTCCTTTAAGAGAACTGATCTTCAGGGGCTGGGGAGACAGCTCAGCAGCTAAGAGCACCAAGTGCCCTTATAAAGTATGAGTTGAGATGCCAGAACCCACATTGGGTGGCACAATTGCCTGGTACTCCAACTCCAGGGGACCTAAGGCCCACATCGTATACATGCAGACAAATAAATAAAAATCAAAATAAGTCTTAAAAAGAGAGAGACTCCACCATGACACTGATCACACTGGCAAACACAGAGACTGGTGGACAATAAGGTGAGCACTGGTGAGTCTGGCCTTCGATGGTTGTTCAATGAAGCCTCAGACCAGATTTGCATGGAATCAAAGAAAAGAGACTTACCCTCCAGGACTGCTCATCCTAGCTCACTGGCATTGTGCAGAGGGAAAAGGTAAAACAAAGGCTGAACATATTCACAGACAGAGCTTCAAAGTCCACACATCAAGGATGTAGATCAAAACTTGAAGACACAGTTCTGACCTAACATTTTAGATTTTTCAAAAAAAAAAAAAAATCACAAGAAAAAGATGAACTATCTGAAAAGAATAAATTCACTTTTATTTCCATTTAAATGCCTCAAAGCAGAAAGCCTATGGATCTGGATTCTTCTCCTGCTGCTGTTAGCAGGCTGGACCTCCCTTCTCCCTTCTGATTCTTCCATCTCTTGCTAAGAGTCACTTTCCACAGTGATAGGGTTGGCACCACACTTATCAAGAGACATTTGCCTCGGAGTATTTATTGCATCAAGATAAAGAGTTGAACATTTACATCCAAGTAGCTCACAGATTTACTGTACAACTACACAGATCTAAAAACAAACAAAAACTGGCCTTAAAACAAATGCTACTGGGAAAGCTTGGCAGGTTCCTTGAAACTGCATGGATGTACCTACCAGATGGCCACCCATTCCATCCCTAGGTATCTATCCAAGAAACAGAAAACATATGCCCATGCGAAAACTTTCCCATGAATGTATATGGCCACTTATTTGTAATTGCCCTAAGCTGGAAACCATCCTCCTGGCAGTCCTCCTGCCTCAGCCTCCTAAATGCTGAGATTATAGGTGTGTGTTACCCTACCTGGCTCATTTTAACACCATCACTGCCAACATATACAGACACACAGACAGACATACACACACATAGACACATGCACACACAGACACACAGACAGACAAACATGTGCATGCACATACATGCACACATGCATGTGTACACACACATACACAGATATGCATGCACACACAGACATGTGAATGCACATATGCACACAGACACAGACACACAGACAGGCGTACACACACACACACACACACACACACACACTTCTGTCTCTTCTTTATTTTTCTTTAAGAGGAGCTAGTTATTCAGTCATACTTTACCTCTGCATTCTGATTCTTCAGTCTCAGTCTTTTCTTTTAAAACAAGAATTTTAAATGTGTGTCTGTGTGTCTCTCTCTCTGTGTGTGTGTTTCTGTGTGTCTATGTGTCTGTGTTTGTGTGAATTGTTGCCACTATATGTTTATGGGTTCCCTGAGGAAGCCTGAAGAAGACATTGGATCCCCTGGAGCTGAAGTTACAGGCAGTTGTGAGCCGCCCAACATGGGTGCTGAGAACAGAATTCAGCTCCTTTGGAAGAGCAGAACGTGCTCTTAGTGGCTGAACCATTCCTCCAGTCCTATCTGGTTATTTAAAAAACAAACAAACAAAAAAACCCCAAACAAACACGGGGATCAAACCCAGGGCTTCATGTTTGCAAGGCAAGTGCTTACTGACTGAAGAAAGATCCACGTTGGTAAAAAAAGTAGACATGTAGGTCTATGGTGCATTTAGAACCCCAGATAGACGTGACCAGCCTGAAGCCTCCCCGAACCAAAGTGCCAAGAGTGCAAGGCAGATAAATAACACTAAAAGCTGCAGGAGAGAAGTGTGTGTCAGTCACTGTGGCTCACACCTGTAATGACAGCAATGAGAAGTCTGAGGCAGGAGGATCATCATGAGTTTGAAGCCTGCCTGGGTTACAGGGTAAAACCTTGTTTCCAAAAACAAGCCTGAGACCAAAAATTCTAGAGGGGTTGAGGGTGGTGCCAACTCTCCTGTGAATATCATCAGAATACCAGCATGGTTCTCAACAGAAGCTCCAAAGGTCAGGAGCTGGGGAAATGATGCAGTTCCAACCCTGAAGGGACATAGCTGCCAAACTCGGTTGCTATATATAGCAAAGTTGTTCTTCCAAGTTGAAGGAGAAATAAAGACCTTCCAAGATAAGCATGAAACCCTGCAGAAGATGCTCAGAGGAATCTTACACACAGAAGTGAAGATACACACTAAGCACAGCACAGAGGAATCCACTAGAAGAGTGGATAAACAAAATAAGACTCCAGAAGAATTGAACTGCTACAAAATATCAAAATGACAAGAATGGCTCCTGCTTTTCAGTTGTAACTAAATGTTTATTGTCTTCTCAAATTAAAAGGCATAGATTAGCTGATTGTATTTAAAAGAAAAAGATGGTGATGGAAGGATGGTTCAGTGGTTAGAACCTTCTCTTCCAGAAGACCTAGGTTCAATTTCCAGCATCCACATGGCAGCTCACAACTATCAGTCACATCAGCTCCAAGGGATCCAATGACCTCTTCTAGCCACTGTGGGCCCAGGCACACCTGTGTTGCACAGAAATAAACAAAGAATCCATATACATAGAATAAATAATTTTTTAAAAAGATACCTCCAAGAAGCACATTTTAGCAGCAAAACACACAGAGAGTAAAAGTGTGTGTCGGGGAGAATAATGGTCTGAGAAACTGGACCCCAGAGACAAGCAGGGTGTATTGGTTACCTTTCTGCTGCTATGATCAAATACACGATCAGACACAGCTTGTAGAAGAAAGAATTTATTTTGTCTCAGTTATAGAGAGTGAAGAGCCCTTGATTGTGGGGAGATATGTTAGCAATGTCAGACATGCTGGCAAGAACAGGAAGCAGACAGCTCATCTCTTCAGGTGCAAGCAGGAACCATAGAGAACAACCTGGAATTGTAAGGCTATAAACATGCAATGCACCACCCCACTCCATGATAGACTTCCTCCAGCAAGGCCATACCTGCCAAGCCTCCCCAAACACTGCTGCCGACTATAGACCAAGTGCTAAGTATCTGAGTCTATGGGACACTCTCATTCAAACCACCACACAGAACTTATAATATTCGGCAAAGCCAACTTCAAGCTAAAATTAGAAGAGGAGGCAAAGGTGGGTGCATCAGTGAAGGAAGCGGTATATTAAGATATAACAATTGTTAACAAATATGCAATAAATGTCAATGCAAGATATAACAATTGTTAACAAATATGCAATAAATGTCAATGCACTCAGTTCCATAAATCAAATACATAAAGAGACAGGTAAGTCCTGATACAATAATAAGAGGTGACTTCAATACCCCATTCTCTTTATTAAGTGAGCCATCCAGCCCAAAACATTTAAAACTCAACTTCAGCAAAATCTCACCGTAGGTTAAACTGACAAGGTCTACAGAACATACCACCCAACAACTATAAAATTTTTTCTTTAGCAGTTTATAGAATTTGGCCAGAATAAATCATAATTTAGGATCAAGTCTTACAAAGTAAGAAAAAAGTTAAAATAATTTTTGCATTTTATCAGCATAATGGAATGAAACCACAAAGCAAGAGCAAGGGAGGTTATACAAGAATGTAGAGATTGAACAATTCCCCTTTGGGTAAGTGTACATTCTTAGGGGGAATTTTTTTAAATCCTGGAATCACATGAAAATTAAAGCACAACCTAACAGAATCCATGGGGCATTGCAAATGTAATTCTATGAAAAAAGTTTATAGTTACAAGAGACTACATTAAAACAACAACAATAACCAAAGAGGTCTCAGATAGATAACCTAATGATGCATCTCAAGGTCTTGGGGAAAGAAGAACAAGAAAAACGCTAAGCCAGTCACAGAAATAAAAAGACCAGAGCTGAGATAGAATCTAAACAAGTAACACAAAGGAACAAGAAAATGAAGATTGGTTCTTTGGAATGATTAACAAGTCTATGACCATACCACCCTGAACTCACCTGACCTCATCTACAATGATTAATGATCTACAAGATGGACAAACCATTAGCCAACCTAGCCAAACAAAAGAGAAAGCTCAAATCAATAGACTTAAAGAATTTTTAAAAAGAGAAGATATCAGAACAAATGCCACTGAAATCCAGAGAATCACTAGGATTTAGTTTCGAAACTTATACATCACTGAATTGAAAAAATAGAAAAAAAATTACTTCTAGACATGTATGAGTTACCAAAACTGAACCACGGAAATACAAAAATACAGACCAATAACAAATAGTGAAATTAATTAGTAATAAAAAGGGACCTGTGATGATTAATGTTGTCCACCTGATGGGATGTAGACTCACCTAGGAGACAAGCCTGCAAACACTACCATGAAGTACTAAGTTAGGTTAGCCTTGGGGCATGCCTGTGTGGGGTTGTCTTGATCAAGTTTATTGAAACAGGAAGACCTGCCCACTGTGGGCAGCACCATTCCCTGGGCTGAGATCTTGGGTGTTTGAAAAGGAGAGAGCAAGCTGAGTACAGCATTTAATCACCACTCCATTTCCTGATTGTGGACGTGTTGCAGCCAGCTGCTAAGAGCTCCTCTTGCTGACTTTCACTTCATGATGGACTGTACACTTTAACCCAGAATAAACCCTTCCTCTCTTAAGATGCCTTATCAGGGAATTTTATCGCAGGAACAGATAAAGAAACTAAGACAGCTCCTGACAAAGAAAAGTCTGAGACCAGAGAGACTACTACTCAATCTTACCAGACCCTTAAAGTTAAGCTAACAACAATGTCCCTCGAAATGCTCCATAGAACTGAGAGTGAAGGGAGATATTCCTTGGTGAACACAGATGTAGCTAACGCATAAAACAAGATTCTGTGTTTAGAAGGATATTGCCTTATTAATTAATGGGATTAATTAGTCTAAATTAAAGATGATCTGGGTCTACCAGAACAAAGTTGAAAAGTAACTGTTGAAATTACCAAGGCCAAAATAAGTGTCTACAGAGTCAAAGCTCAGCACTCTTTGGAGACGGGTGGTGTGGGTATGTGTGTGTGTGTGTGTGTGTGTGTGTGTGTATGAGAGAGAGAGTTAAAGATGGTGACTGTAGTATATGTGTAACTGTAATATGTGAGTGTGCTGTGTGTGTCTAGTATATATACATGTGTGTGTCTAATATATATGTATGTATAGTATTTATGTGTGTATGTATGCATAGTATGTATGTATATGTGTATGTATGTGCATGAAAGCCAGGAGTTGATATCAGGTGTGTTCCTCCATCATGATCCACTTTACTTTTTTAAGCAGTCTCTTACTGTCTTAGGGTAACTATTGGCTATGATAAAATGCCATGGCCAAAAGCAACTTGGGGAGGAAAGGATTTTTTTCAGCCTACAACTCTCAGGACACACTCCATCACTGAGGGCAGTCAGGGCAAGAACTCAAGGCAGGAGGCTAACATGGAGGCTGGAACTGAAACAAAAGCCACAGAGGAACCTTGATGACTGGCTTGCTCCCCATGAATTGCTCAGCCTGTCTTTTACAGCATCCAGGACCACCTGCCCAGAGGTGTCACTGCCCCCATAGGACAGGCCCTCCATTGTCAAACATGAATGAAGAAGATGCCGTACAGACCTGTCTGCTGCTCTCTGAACTTGAAGCTCACCCACTTGGATGGACTGATAGACCAATGAGCTCCAGGGCCCCCACTTGTCTCTGAGTTCCTCTCTCAATGCTGGGGTCACAAACATATCCCTTTGTGTCTGCCTTTTGTGGGGATGTGAGCCCAGGTCCTCCGATGTGTGCATCAGACACCAGGGATCTGAACCCAGGTCCTCACATTTGTGCACCTGACACGGAGCCATCTCACCAGTCCTGAAGTTCAATGTTCTTTAAAGGAATAAAACAAACTTCAAATCCTACACTATACACTTCCTATTATCTGACAGCCAATAGGAAATCATCAAACATACAAACACAGCAGGAACATATGACTCACAACCTGGAAAATTTCAATAAAGAAAGAAAAGAAAAAGGCAAGGAATGGCCGAGGCCAGGAAACTAGCAGGCAAGGACATTGAAATAGCTATTCAAAATCTCGTAAATACATTCAAGGATGTTCCAAGAAACATAAAGTCAATTGTGAAAGAAATGGAAGATATAAAAGAAACTCAAATAGAACTGATGGAGGTAGAAAATACAGTATCCGGGAAAAAAAAATCTGAATAGAAATCATTATTCCATAGATACTAGAACATAATTCTAGGCTGTCAGGTAATAAATGAGCCCTCATTTCTTTGGAGAAGTTAGTCAGGCTGGAACAAATCCAGTATCACTCAGTCATGTGCTTCAGTCTCCTCTTCAAAGCACTTGTCATAGTTACATTGTTTCCATCATGGGGAGCGTGACTACTCAACTCACATCTGCCTTCTTCTTTACTGTGAGGATCTCATGAGCAGAAAATGTTTTCTGTGATCTCTGTGTTGGGCCCAACATAGTGTCAGGTATGAAATCGGTGCTTATAAGTGTGGATACATACATGGATGGATGGATGGATGGATGGATGGATGGATGGATAGATAGATAGATAGATAGATAGATAGAATGGAGGGGTAGATGAATGGATGAACAGATACATGGATGGATGGATGGATGGATGGATGGATGGACAGATGGATAGATGATGGATGTTGGGTAAATGGATGGAGGGATCCCTGCAATTACTTCACTCAGGAACCACCACAAACTTCAACTTTCTCTCTTGCCTGTTGGTCCTCTTGTGACTGCATAAGACGTGCTAACTGCAGGACCCATTGAATCCTGAATGATGGCGATCAAAAAAGACTTACTCAAAGGAACTCATAAGTTCTCTGTTTTTCAACTACTGCAGAAGGATACTCAAATAGATTACGTCTATACTCCTCCTGGCTGCTTGCGGGCTGGTCTCTAAAACTGCCCCTACAGTGAGTAGTGCTCTGTGGAGAGCCGAGAGCAGGACAGAGAGCTAAGCCAAGTTATAAGGGTACTGGGGTTCCTGTACTTGGTCTTTGTATTACCAAGTGAGTCCTTCACCAACTGAGCTATCACCCAAGCCTCTTTTATGAGATAAGGGTCTTTTGGTTAGTTAGTTTGTTTGTTTGTTTTTGTTTTGTTTTGTGTAGCATAGGCTGCCCTTGAACTCACAATGCTTCTGCCTCAGGGTGTTCCACGTTCATCTTTTGTTTCTATCATAGCAGAAATAACTAAGGAGGAGAGAGAGAGTCCTCTGCCCCAGTATGTCAGCTTGTAGCCCCATAACAGATGGTCATCAAGTTTAGTGGCTTAAAAAACAGCAATCCATTCTTCTCTCTCACAGAGTCTGTGGATCAGGCACTCGGAAGAAGTTTACTGGGTAGTCACAGTCCAGGGTTTTTCACGAGGTTAAGGTCAGAGAGTGACCGTGCTGCAATTCACTGAAGGTTTGACTGGAACCGAATGATCCAGTTTCAAGACTGTAATCTTAACAGACCTTATTGTCTTCCTGTGAGGGCTTCTCCTGGGGAAACTTAAATGTTCTCACGAAGTTCCAGGCAGTGATAGACCTCATCTCAGAAAAACAAGGTGATTGGCAGCTAAGGAATGACGATGGAGGTTGACCCCTGACCTAAACACACACACACACACTTGTGGGTTGTTACAGTTTCCTTTCTACTGCTATAGTGATAAGTACAGTGACCAAAGGCAGGTTGGGGGAGGGTCGGTCACTAAGGGAAATCTGCAGGAGCTCAAGCAGGAGCTGGAGGCCAGAAGTGAGGTTGAAACCACAGGGGAGTGCTGCTTACTGGCTTGTTCTTCTTGGCTTGCTCAGGTTTTTGCTTTTTCCTCTTATACAACCTAGGACCACCAGCCCATGGGTGGTACCACCCACAGTGAGCTGGGCCCTCCTACCTCAATCTTTAATAAAGAAAATGTCCCACAGATTTGCCCACAGGCCAATCTGATTAATGCATTTTCTCAATTGAATTTCCTTCTTCCTGGATTAGTTTGTGTCAAGTTGACAAGAAGTAAGCAGCACACAGACACACACACACACACACACACACACACACACACACACACACACACACGGCGGGGGGCTGAGACCAAGGCCAACTGAAGCCCCTCTCTTCTTCACTTGGGTCCAGGAGATCCCACAAAGCTCATCTCTACATTCTCACTTCCTCCCCTTTTCTCAGCTTGGTTTTCAGTCTGGTTTCAAGCATCCCATTCCCGCTCTGCCACCATCCAGGTGCTCTTGGGACTCAGCTCCTGTTCTTATGAGCGAGCTCCCCCAGCTCCACAGTTGGTTAAATATACGGCGAGTGTCTGTCTGTGAGTATAAACAGTATAGTCTGCTTGGTCTACATCTTCCAGAAAACAAGATCGGGCAAAGAAGAGGAACAAGAGAAGTTATTCCAGACAACGGACTGGGTTCCCAGGATGTGCCACACTGGGAGCAGGATGGGAGACTGAGCTTGTTCAGGTGGCATGGAAACTCTCTGGAAAGCTAGCAGGAAGGGCAGTAACCAGACTATCCACAGTCTTAAGAAAGGAAGGTGGGGGATCTGTTTGTTCCCACCAGTCTTGTATTGCCCAGGTCAAAAATACCCCTCCAAGGAGGGCAGCGTCTACCTCTCTTGGATTCTACAGGCCCTGCTGGCTACCCAGGAAGCCAGATTTCACTGCTGATGAACGTCTTCCTCCAAGCCAAAGTGAGGGCATCTGGGCTGGGTGGGACCTCAACCACAAAAGAGAACAAGGCTACTGAGGACAGAAACTAAGATGATGGCCAGAGGCGTCTCTGCACAGTTATCTCCTTACCACAGCAGCTGTGGAAAGTTCTGGATCTGTTCTCTTCATTGTAGCAGTTTCTCAAGTGTGTGATGTGGATGGAAGATAAAGTGAAACTCTGTATTCTTTGTGTGCTGACCTTGCTGGCTTGGAGACAGATGAACATACACAGATCAGGCAAATCCAGGAACATATGAGCTGGCTGGAAGTGGGTCTTATCTTTCAGCAAAGAGACACCTGAGACATTTCACATTTACCCACCCATTCAAAAAATGACAGTTTACTAAAGTTGGTTCTACTCTGGGCTGTTGCCTCTGTGTGTGTGTGTGTGTGTGTGTGTGTGTGTGTGTGTGTGTGCGCGCGTGTATGTGTGTTGGGGGAGCGGGGCATGTGTGCCTGAGGCATAGAGGCCAGAGGTCAACTTCAGTCACTCTCTACTTCATTTTGTTTGAGACAGGGTCTCTCACTGAACTTGGTGGTCTTTGGTTCTGCTAGACTAGCTAGCCAACAATCCCCTGGGACTCACTTGTCTTTGTCTTCCCAGTTCTGGGATTTATAGGCAAGCTACTATGCCTGGCAGGCATTTATCTGTCGGTCCATCTGTCCATCTATCTGTTTATCTATCTATCTGTCTATCATCTATCTATAACTTATCTATCTACCTGTGTGTCTGTCTGTCTATTTTTAGCATAGGTTTTTAGAATATAGCTCAAGTTCTCATACTTGCATGGATACCTTAGCACCTCTGGGTTTCTGACAGACCTAAAGGCCCCCAACATTCTTGTTATTTGCTAAGAAGGGATAGATGTTTCCTCTCAAGAGTTCTTCAAGCTTCAGCTAAGGGGCAGTCCTGAGGAATTAACCACGAGCCTAACACACAGGGCCTACAGATCCCCAGAACTCCAGTATACCCAGAGGGCTGGTCCTGTGCTACCGTAGAAGGGTGAGTAACTAGACAGACACTGTGGTACTCAGCTCTGTGGAGAGCCAGGAATCTACCCACAGCCCTTAAACAGGCAGGGAAGGAAGAGCATCCTTGTGGGGTTTTGGTGTCTGGGATCTGAAGCCACCTCCCCCACCCTGGCTGGCCTGTTATCAGCCCAGCGCTGTCTCTTTGCATTAAAGTGACAAGAAGCAGCACCAAGCTGATGACAGGAGTATGGAGCTGTAATTTGCACTGACAGTCACTGGCGTTATCCGCTTATTGCCTGGTAAGCTAAATAGGAGATTTGTCTGATTCTGATCCTGGGGAGAAAAATGACAGCCCTACTCTGTTCAATGCAAGGCACCAGGCAGGCTGCCGGCTGAGCTCTGGTCAGCAGTGCCTGCTGCACAATGCTCTCCTGAGCCCTTTCTTCCAGCCTAGACTTCCCTTTAACCTCCAGTCAGAAGCTTTGGTGGCTGGCAAGTGTCGTCTTCTCCGTAACATCTTTGTTCACAGCTTATTAAGGGGCCCAGAGGACTCTTTAGGGGAATGAAGCCTCACCCCAAGAAAGTCAGATAGTAGCTGAAATATACTGTCTTCTGCCTCTCCAACCCTTCTCTTCAAAAGAAGTGAAAGGTTCAGTGTAAGGTACTATCAAGTAAAGCTGTGCCACTCTGTGCTCTCCCCAGCTTGATGTGTTTTAAAATATATTTATTATTTTTATTATTTTAAGTGCGTGTGTATGTATATAGGTGTGTGTGTGTGTGTGTGTGTGTGTGTGTGTGTGTAACTGAAATTACAGGTGATTGTGAGCCAGTTGTGCATCCTGGGAACTGACCTCTGGGCCTGTGGAAGACCGGTATGTACTCTTAACCCCTGAGCCATTTTTCCAGCCCCACTTGCCATGTGTTTAATTTGCTACATAATGCTGAATTAATAAACGCACTGTTTAAATTTGGCATTGGTCTTTATAGTTCTCAAAACCACTCCCCAATGCACTTGTAGTAGTACCTGAGTCAGACGTGAATCTCCAGAATAACCAGTCTGTATTTTAGCAACCACCTATGAGTGTAAGGCTCACTCCTATGAGAAGAATGAAAGTGCTGCACAGAGTTATTCAATATTTATTTAAGTGTGTAACACACACACACACACACACATCCCTGAGTGCAGTGTCTGTAGAAGCCAGAAGAGGGCATCGGATCCTTCGGAGCTGGAGTTACAGGCAAGATGCACTAGATAGGCTGGGAACACACTATGGGCCTCTCCAACAGTAGCAAGTGCTCTAAACAGCAGTGCCCCCACCCACCCAACACACCCCCAAAGCCATTCTTACCCAACTTCCTGACCTGTGCACTATTTAGCCTCTGCGTTCATCTTACCACTGATCAGGAAAGTAAGAAAGGAAAAGAAACTGTGGGTTCACCACATCATCACACCATGACAGGAAGTCACAGGAGGGAAATGTGTGAGGCTCCCCAGCCACATTCAGAACATGGCCATCTCTCATCTCCACTCCAGACAATCCTGGCTGAATGGGAGCACTGCCCCTCTGGGCTACCAGCAGCTGTCAGGTGTATGGGTGGCACTCTCTGGTATTGCTTTGACTGTCACTGACATCCCCTGGAGTTTGTGCTTATGGTCACAGGGATCACTGAGCACATATGCTGTTCACACCTCTCTGCTCTTGTGCATATGCCATGGATGTCACTGATAACACACAAGATGGAAAATTACATTATTAGGGATCCCACAATGATAACCGCAGAACGTTACAAGAGCACAGCACTCCCAGGTCTCACTAGCAGCTGCCTCTACCTGCAACTGGTATGTTTGAGTCTTTACAATGGCTGGAAAGTGGGTAATGTTCTGTTAGTCAACTAATCCTGACAGCCCAGCATGTTAATTAAGTATTCACAAATATTCAGATATAACACTTGAGGCTCTAGCAGGGCAAACATCCCACTTAGGGCCACAGCACTTGTCACAGGCCCCACCCAAGTGCAGACATGAGCAGCCTAGACAGAGACCATGCCCTAACCTCTAACTATCTTTAGCTGCTCATTGTAGGTCATGGGGAGACTCTGGGGAATGCACACGTCCCCAGAGACAACAGTGAAGGGTGGGTCTTGTACTAAGAGGTCTTGACAGGGAATGGGTCCAGGTAAAAAGCCCCCAGGGACCTTCCTCCAAACTGCTGGTGTTATACTGGAGAGGGTAAGAATGAGCATGGGGTCCTTCCCACCTAAGTGTGGCTTGATTTTTCTTGTCTTTTGGTAAACAGAATACACACATACACATGTACACCCACACAGGTACACACATGCATGCACACACATGCACGTACACATACATCCATGTACACATGCATACACACATATACAGACACACATATGCACACATGCAAGCAGACATGTGCATACACACACCCTGCGGCTCAGTTTCCAGGTTATACCTTAAGAGTCAATGGCCCTTAATCAGTACCTAATCTTTCCTTTTCTCTGCGTGATTCAGAGCACTCCTTGCTCTCTGGCCTGGAGAGGAATCACTCACCAGGTTCATCCGGTCAAAGGAGAAGCCCTTTTATTCCCAGGCACCACCCAGCCTCTGCCCACGTCAGCACTGAGGAAGGACAGCTCCACACTGGTGTTTGTGTATGCAGAGGAGAAAGTGTGCTCAGGGGAGGCAGAGGAAGGTGGATAGCCAGAGCTCCCTTGGACAAGAAAGGATGGGTAAATAACACCGTCCGAAGGTTCCCAGAGAATCCTGTTTGGCCATGCTGCCCTGTGGTTTTTCACAGTCCCTGGGAGGTTAATTCCCAGCCCCCTCATCCCCGCCTATGGTTCCTCATTACGCACAACAAAGCTAGATATTCTGCTTGCTCCTGGTTAAGCATCATGGAAGAGGGGTGTGTCAAAGGTCACCAGCCTCTGTGAAGACTGATTTACTCAGTGGTGGGTGAAAGACAACAGTTCAGGGTGGGGGTGATGATTTTTTACCACAAACATTCCTGTTCACAGAAAAATTCTAGTGCCCATCACTTAGGGTTAAGTGAAGAAAATTACATAGCTCATGGTGGACTACTCCAGACGGCCTCCTGGCTGGAAGGAAGAAGGAAGGCAGTTGCTGAAGGCAGTGGGTTCACAGTTCTAACCTCCTCAGTGATTCACATCCTCCGGACCTCAGGCTTCTCTGGCTCAGTGTCCTCTGCCCCACAGCGCCTGTGAGGAGGTTCTTATTGGCCCCATAGTCAAGGGGTTGGTGCTTGTTCCTCTCCAGCCTCCTCATGGGCTATGTTGCTGTTTTTCTCTGGACATATTGTTTGGGAGCAGCAAGACTTGCTGGAAGCATCGTGAAGACATGCCAATGTGTTGTTAATGACCTGCTGCTGACAAAAAAAAGGCAAGGAGGGAGCCCTGTGGGTAGGTAGACTTCACATTTCACACGACACACATGGACTCTTGACAACTCAGAGCCAACAGCAGCCACTATCAGAGCCAGAAGCATGCAAGCTTATGTCAGCAGGAGCAAGAACTCCCCAAGTGGCTATTTGTCCCGTTCTCTGTGATTGGCCCTCCTTTCCCTCCTCAGAAGTATCTGCTGTCCTGGGATCAGGAACAATAAAAGTATCATTCCTTCTTAACATTGGGATACTTTGTTACAAAGTGGGTGTGTGGCTCAGGTCAAGTCCAGCCGACCAGACCTGCCAGATCTGCCCAAGAGCAGAGGAAAAGCAGGTACTTTGCAGCTGCCATTGGTCTCTTTGGGCTGGCATGCATAAGAGTACGTAAAGTCAAGGGCTGGGCATGTAGCTTAGTTGGTAGAGCCCTTGCCTGGCAGCTATGAGGCCCTGGGTTTGATCCGCAGCACCCAGTGTGGTGGTGTATGCCTAAAGCTGCAGTACCCCAGAGGAATAGACAGGAGGATGGAAGTTCAAGGTCCCACCCAGTTTCTTAAGGAATTTGAAGCAGGCCTGGGCTGGCTGCATGAGATCCTTTCTCAAAACAACAACAAGGAATATTTAAAACCAAATGATTACATCTCTTGCTTGTCTGTGTGTGTGTGTGTGTATGTGTGTGTGTCTGCATATTGAATGTGTATGCTCATTTGTATTCTTCTCTGTGTGTGGTATGTATGTATCTGTGTTCCTCTCTCTGTCTCTCTGTCTCCCTGTGTGTTCCTCTCTCTGCCTCTGTCTCTGTTTCTGTCTGTCTCTGTGTGTGTTTCTGTCTCTGTATGTGTGTGCGTGTGCGTGTGTGCATGTCTTAGAAGAAGACTTGCTAAGGAATCTAGGCTGGCCTCAGACTCTCTGGCTCCTCCTGCCTCAGCATCCTGAGTGGTGCTTGGGATTACTAGCACATACCACTGCAGCATCCTACCACGGTGCTGCTTGTCTTTTCACAGGCAGGAAAAAGAGATTTTGTCAGCTTCTCCTGGGCCATGATTGGAAGTCCCACTTTAAAAGGTTGAATACTTTTCTTTCTTTGAACATAATTTTCTGTTAGTATGATTTTTAGGTCTTCAGTGATGCCGTGATGGGACCACATACATTGGAGAAGAGTGATGCCAGTCTGGGGTGGCTGCTTTCAAGTTTCCCCAGTCTCACAGCAGAGCTAAGGCATGGCATATCAAGCAGTTGGAAGTTGACCTCTGGCTGGTGGTCTCCACTCTGAGCTTCACTAGCCACCAATGAGGCAGGCAGTGTCGCTTTGCTGTGTGGCCACTGAAGACCGTTCTTTTCAAGTTGTTGTGGGTTGCCATGGAGACAAGAGTATCTTAATGTTAAGAATATTTCTCTGAAATGAAAATGGCCTTTCTCTAAGGGAAAATCAACTTGGAAGCTGTTTGAGTTATTCCCAGCTCCCCCTACTTCTGGGCCCTGCACCACCATGCTATCCTCGCTCGCCTAGAGGTCTTAATTTTGATGATCTATGAGGTGTCAGCCAGAAGGTCTTGTGCTCTGCCACAAAGTACTATAAAAAGGCAGATGTATGACTCTGTCATCCACAAATACCCTAGAAAGTTAAGTGTTAAGCTAGTGTTAATAATAAATGGGTTTTTTTTTCTCCAAAGTAGGTTAGAGCTGTATCACCCTCACCCCTGAAAAATTACAAACCAACAAAATGTCAGGGCACTGAGAACACACCTGACTTGTCATGGTCATTTGAGTACAACCAGAAAAGTTACTAAATGTCATTCCACCTTGTCTGCCTGGTGAAGAGGACTAGCCACCCCCTCCCCCATGCCTGGGATTTGTCTCTGTAGTTAGAGCTCTTGGGGCCAGGATGAATGCAGACACACCTACGCAGAAGTCTTAGGAATCATGGCTGTCACCACTAACTCAGTCCCTACAGTCTTCTACCAGCTCCCCAATCTGAAGGAGGGGGGACCAACACACCTTTGCATGATCTCTGCAGGCTCCCTGACTCCATCTTTTAGCCACATGGATCTGGGCTCCTGGCTGATGCAAACTTTCTTTTTCTGAAGGTCACTCACAGGTAGGCACCTCTAGGAAGGGCCACTCACCTTTGTGCAGAAGACTTTGAAACTTCCATGGCAGCAAGTCCTGTCTATACTATCTTTGCTGAAGAAAATTCCAAGTTGAAATAAAATTGTGTGTGTGTGTGTGTGTCCAGGTGTGTGCAGGTATATGTACATACATGTGGAAATTAATAGACAACTTTGTGTGTCGTTCCTTAAGAACTTGTTTTAAGAGTGCCTAAGCTTACTGAGTAGACTAGGAGGCTGGCCAGCGAGCCTCAGGATGCCCCCAACTCCCCTTAACTTGCTGGGGTAATAAGCAGGTGTTGCTGACCTACTTTTTTTTTATATGAGTTCTGGGGATCCAACTGTAGTCCTCATGTTTGTATAGCAAGCACTGAGCTATTTCCCTAGCTTAGGTTTTTTTGTTTGGTTGGTTTTTGTTTTTGTTTTTGTTTTTGTTTTTTAATCAGAAGAACCTTCCTGGTGTAAAAGGAAAGAATACACATAGCCAGGAAATGATCTACAGTCAAAATTTTCAAATGTTCCCTACCTCTAGCTGGATTCTCCAAAAGCGTGCCCTGAAAGGAGATTCTAGAGCAAACGATTCACTAGGAGGCAATCATAGAAAACTACACAGCGTTCTAGTGTGCTGTGATAAAACACTTTGACCCAAACAATTTAGGGCAGGAAAAGATGTATTTGGTTTTCACCTCCAGGTCATAGTCTATCTTTGAGGGAATCTGGGCATGAGCTCAAACAGAAACTTGAAGCAGAGACCATGGAGGGACACTGCTCACTGGCCTGGGCTCAGCTAGCTTTCTTAAACAGTTCAGGACCACCTGTGCAGGAAATGGTGCTGCCCACAGTGGACTGGGCCTTCCTACATAAATTGAGAAGACCGTGCCCTAGAAACATGCCCACAGGCCAGTTTTCAATTAAGGTTCCCTTTTCCTAGATGACAGTACATCTGTGGCTCTCAACCTTCCTGATGCTGCGACCCTTTAATACAGTTCCTCACGTTGTGGTGACCCCCCCAGCCATAAAATTATTTTTGTTGCTACCCTAACCCTAACCCACAGGAAGACAGATCCAAGAGCAGCCCTGAGTTGTCACAACATTTCCCCACTTCTCATGTCCAATTACACAAGTATCTTGTGAGCACTTCCTGTGTCTCAGACAAGTTGCTCAAAGTTGGGATCTACAGACTGCAGAAGGCAGCCCTGATATCACACATGAGAAGCCAGCAGGCCAGCAGGATGGATGGGGAGTGTGTGCCAAATGCCTGCTACCCAGGTCAAGTTCATCTGTTCCTCTCTTATGTCTCTTTTGAAAACCTGCCTGAATAGTTACATAACCAGGGGTTAGAAGGCTGCCTCATGTTAATCCGGCACCTAGATATCCCTAGATGAAAAGCCCGGCAGGATTGCAAGGTATTATTAGTATAAAAGTGGTGTTTAGTAATGGCAGAATAAATAAGCTGGCATCAGAGTCATGCTCTGCATTTAGGAAAGTGTTCCAGGTCTCCTAGGCCCTTTATTTAGCCAGTGCTCCCAACAGCTATAAAACATTCCTGTCCTGGTTTATTTTATGACCTGAGTATCTTTCTGGCATCAAGCTTTGGTTAAGTGCCCTGTTGGTTCCAAGGAGTGTGGCTGTGTGGGTAGCATTCCAGCAGCAGCCAGGCACCTGGGTTACTGAAGGTCATGTCCAGTGATTGTCTGTGACCCACAAGCCAAGACCCAGGAGGTGGGCAAGAAGCCTGAACGATGAGCATGTTCACTTCTGGGCTAAGACAGGTCAGGAAAAACTCTGGCATCTTTATGTCTGTCCTTTCCCAGGGTCAAAGGTTTAAAGATCAAAGTGGGGCCCATTTTGGTAGAAACAACAACTGCCAAACAAAATATGGGCCACAGTTGAATTTGAACTTCAAATAAACAAGTATAAGCATGACCTGAATATCTCATGAGATGCAGTTATGTTGACACATTACTTGCTCCTATTCAAAAGTCAAAGTAACTAGACATCTTGCACTATTCAAAAGTCAAAGTAACTAGACATCTTGCATCTTTAGTGGCTCATTCTGCAACTTTGCACCCAGGGGTGCCAAGGTAAAGAACAGAAGACCATGTCACGATGTCATGTCTTTCCAGTTGAACCATTAGTCTATGTCAACTGAAATGATTTTTAAAATCCCTCCCCAAAGTGTTGTGGGATGAAGATCGTGGCTGTCAAACTTACGTTTTGTTAAGTCATACCTAAATTCCCCAATACCAAGCAAAAAGCCAACCCCCAGTGATAGGACAACTGCAGGCAGTAAAAGGGAGGTAAAGAAAGACCCACCCAAGCCCCAGAACTCCTGTTTCAAAGGGAAGTCTTTAGGTTTATTTTTGTCTTTATTGCTACTGTAGCTTAAATGTGAGATGTGGAGCCCGGAGATGGCTCAACAGGAAAATGCATGCTGGGTAAGGATAAGGATGTGAGTGCAGATTCCCCTGCACCCACATAAAAGCCAGATGCTATCTGTAACCCTGTGTTCCTGCTCAGAACCACACGGCCAGCCAGCGTGGCTTCCACACAGTGACAACGAAATCTGTCTCAAACGTAGAAAGTGAGGCCCAACACCTAAGGTTGAGCTCTGACAGCCACGCATGAGCTACAAAGTATGTTTACTCCCCCAACACACACACACACACACACACACACACACACACACACACACGCCCGCGCGTGTCTAAAATGCCCCCTGTGGTCTCATGAGTTTAAACACGTGGTTCCAGTTGGTAGGGTGTTTGGGAAAGCTGGAAAAACCTTTAAGAGACGAAAGAAGCAGGTCACTGTAGAGCAGGGACCCGCTCTGCTTCTCCTGATCTCTGCTTCCTGCCTGGATACAATGTGTCCCTGCCGTGATTTCTCTGCGATGATGCACCCTACCCTGGAACAGTGTGAGCCAAAACATACTTTGTATCCCTTAGGTTGCTTCTGGTCAGGTATTTGGTAACAACAACAACAACAACAACAACAAAGTGACTGATAAAATTGTTTATGCACATGAGCAAGGGTTAATTATTTTTAACTATGAAAAAGCTCACTTAAAATTAAAAAACATGTGCAAGTTATACAGCTCAACAGAAGCAAACACCCCAAATCTTCTGTTTGCTCCTAACATTTTTCCTAGTATGGAACATTCCCAGGAGCCTTGACTCAGTCTGGAGACAGGCTCCACCAATAAAGTAAAATAAAAATAAATTAAAATAAAAATGTAAGAGTCCAGCTTTGACGGGGCTATAAGCTGAGGAGCTCCAACCACACTGGCCCTCAGAACTGTACCCATTTGAAGGTATATTGGGGTGGGCGTATAGCTCAATACGAAGCCCTTTCCTAACATGTACAAATCCCTGGAGTAATTCCTAGCATTCAAAAAAAATTTTTTAATTGTGCCAGACAGGACCAGAAATAAATTCCTAAAATCAACACTTAGCCACTCCAAGGCTGAGAACCTGTGACTGTCAATTTGACAGAATCTAGAGTCACCATGGAAACAAACCCCTGGGCATGTCTAGATTGGGTTAACTGAGGTGGAGAAGCCCATCCAAAATATAGGAAGCACCATTCCATGAGACCAGGACTCTGACTTAAATGTTAAAACCCTTGACCCAGAAATCTCATCTAGAATCTTCTTATAAGGAATTATGAAGAACTTAGGCAAATATTCATATAAATATTTTATGATCATGCTACATACCACACACTGAGTAGAGAAATGATCTTATATCAACCAAAATGTTCACCAAAACATTGTTTTAATAGTAAAGTGTTATAAATAACTATGTGTCCAGTGATAGGTCACCTAAGCACTTTTGAGTTAGTATATAAAATATGATACCATGCATTGAAAATGCCTTTTAAAAAGATTTATTTATCTTACTTTATGGGTGTGAGTAAGTGTTTTTCTTTCATATATGTCTGGACACTGCATGCATGCCCACCAAGGCCAGTGGAGGGCACTGGGTCCTCTGGAACTGGAGTTCAAGATGGTTGTGAGTTGCCTTATGAGTTCAGGGAATCAAGCTTGGATCCTCTGGGAGACCTTTTAAGATCTCTTAAAAACAAGTGCTTTTAACCTTTAAGCCCCCTCTCCAGCTTCAAATTAGAAATTCTTTTATAAACTGTTAAGTACCATGGGAAAAACCCTTACACATATACCATGTTTCTAATTGAACATATATAAGAACTATGCACATATTAAAATGAAGAGGAAGAGGGCTGGGGATGTAGCTCAGTGGGCAGAGCTACCTTCCTGCCATCCACAGCAGAACGACATAAACTGAGCATGGCAGTGCATGCCTGCAATCTCAGCGCTGGCAGGTGGAAGCAGGAGAGGCAGAGAGAGATTCAAGATCATCTTTATATACAGAAGCAAATCTGAAGCTGTCCTGGACTACATGAGGCCCTGTTTGTAAAAATAAAAATACTCCTAAGAAGCTAGGTGTCATGTATGCCTGTGATTCCCAGCACCTGAAAGCCTGATACCATGAGTTCAAAACCGTGTAGCCTGGGCTACAGGGAGACACTATCTCAAAACGAACAAAAAGTCTACTAGATAGATTATGGGACCCCTTTATGCTTTCTGTAATTTTTTTTTTTTAATTTCAACCTTCAACAATTAGTATGTACTCACTTAACAATAAACACATTGTAAAAATTCAAATGCACATGGTTGTTACTTCCCAGGGTGCCAGCAATTATCTTAAACTTCCTTCAGATAACTGCCTCCTGGTCCAATCCTAGTGAATCACCACCCTTGACTGAATTTATTATTTTCTCTCTGCCAAATGAATCTCATCCCTGCCCCCTCACCTCCTAAATGGGTCTCATGTTGCAGCTACCTGCTGCTCATAAAGCCCAGGTGAGTACTAATGACTATTATTTTTAATACTCTGATGCTTTGGGGGAGAAGTGAGTCATGGCGATTGTGACATCACCACTGAGACTCCTGAGGGAGAAACAAGATCTCACTTGAGGAATCCTTTTCCCAGAACCTTGCCTGCATAGGTTTCCCAATGCTGAAGTGAGCGTCATCAGCTCTTGCTGCCTGCTGGGTGGCTCTAAGCTTCAGCAGAACATGCCTGAGCCTCATCACACATTGCAGGCCAGCAAGGGTGTACCTGGATCAGCTGGCCTGAGCTCTGAGGTCCACACATGTGCCTTCTCTTAGGACCAATTCGGCAGCTGGGGTTCCTTTTGTCAGGATAATGGCATAATGAGCATGCATGGCTACACAAGCACAACCCAAAGCCCTCGGTGCCCTGCCTGTGGCATCCATGGCTCGAGGCAAAGTTAAAGGGCAGGAACAAATTCTGCATCCAGGATTGTGATGTAGTATATAAAGTCTCGTGGCAAAGAGCATGAACGCGGTGGAAGGTAAAGAACCAAGTCTGGCCATTCATGGAGGGCTGGGCCAGTGGCATGAGCCACTTGCTGTTATCAGACATCTGAGATCAAGGGAAAGAGGGGAAAGAGGAGGGGCCAGGAGTTCAGGCTGTGACCTAATGGAGACAGCGAGAAAACGCTTTCTGAACTTGCAGCCCCCTAATGAAATCAACAGTGTTATTAAGGACTGGGTATTGAGCTAGTAAGATAGGTCAGCAGGTAGACACTCGCTTCCCAGTTCTTGAAGGAGAGAACTGACTCCTGTGAGTTGTCCTCTGCCCTCTGCCCTTTGATCTCTGCACATGTGCATTGCTTTCATTATATTTTATTTGTTTCATTGATTTAATATTTTTTAGACTGGATGGGGCTCTGAACTGGGCTGTGACATCGGTGAAAGCCAAGCAAGATTCTATTTCCTCTCGTTTAACTTGAAGCATCATTTTTCAAACCCCAACTGCATATCCATCCTTCAGATGCACTTTAATTTGCAGGCTCTCGCCTCTTGTGTTGCCATGGTTTTAGAAGGTTGGGTATATTTTTATATCTCGAGCTTTTCTCCCATGCGTAAATATCTTGAGGATCTGAGTTCTCCCTGGAGAGAGGAAAGGGATGTGGCTCGGTTCGTAGAGTGTAGGGTGCTTGTCTAATGGGTAGGGAGCTTTGGGGTTCAAACCCCAGGCATGGTGGCACTTATCTGAAATCCCAGCACTCAGGAGGTGGAGGCAAGAGGATCAGATCAGAAATTCAAAGTTATCCTAGGCTGCTACACCAGGAGTTCGAAGCCAGCACAGAATATGTGAAGCCTTGTCTACTGTGACACATAAAATAAATAAACAAATAAAAAGAGGAAGAAATAAAATGAATGTGTCTCTTTTCTGCACCACTCTTATGGTGTCAGTATGAGCCAACTGTGTGAGGAAGGCAGGGGTCAAGGTTGCCACGGGGCCAGCAAGAGTACTCTGGCAGAGACTATGGACTTAGAAGACTGCAGAGTCTGGAGCTCTGAGGCAACTGTTTGGGTTGCTCTAGGTTAGGTGGAGCGAGTGAGGCAAAGGCTTGGGGAAGTCCTGGGCTACAACGAAGGGAAGCAAGCAGAGCCAGAGGAATGACTGTACAAGGCAGGCCGTCCCCAACCCAATGCTCCTTTTATACTCTTGTGTGATACATCCCAGTTAGGTAGGGATGAATAGAGCTAGGCCACAGGCTTGTCCTTCACCCTGCAGTGGGGCCTGGGTTAAGATCCTTCCTTTCTATAGAACCTGATGGTGCAGATCCTGGTTGAAATGGGAGCCTTTCCAACCGACGTGACTCAAACATGGAAACAAACCCCTGGTGTGAGATTCTGCCAAGTGATGGCAGAGCCAGCACAGATGCCTAATCCTGAGAGGAAAAACTCTCCCTATATGTCCCCAAATATCTGAATGTTACACCTCAAAACCACGAAGGCTGTCAAAGCATGGAACACCGAGGAAGCTGTTCCAGCCGGTGGAGACCTACCAGCTTAACAGACAGCAGCAACAACAAAAAGGCTAGAAGACAAGTGGATCAGTATGGGTACAAACCCCAGTTAGTATCAATAATGTCCACGGAATGTGCTTGCTTTAATTCTTCCTTGTCCCTTCCCTGTGAATCTATTTTTAGGAAGAAAGTCTTTGTTTCTTCTCTCTCTCTCTCTCTCTCTCTCTCTCTCTCTCTCTCTCTCTCTCT
>JADRCH010000127.1:1914516-1952928 GCA_019843965.1 Rhynchomys soricoides | reverse complement strand
CAGGTGGACAGGTGGGCATGTGGGCAGGTGGACAGGTGGGCAGGTGGACAGGTGGGCATGTGGGCAGGTGGGCATGTGGGCAGGTAGGAAGGTGGGCAGATGGGCAGACAGCATTTCTTCTATATACGCTCTGTGGTGTAGGGAGTGTGCTTGACTTTACTTATGCTCTTTGCCCTTTAAAGGGAGAAAATAACAAATGGCCGCTTCAGGTCAAATACTAAGGTCCCAGGATCTTGCACCTTGGTTGAGTAGGAAACCGCAGCTACATTTCAGCCATCCCCTCCCCACAGCCTCACACCTGATCCTCTGCAGATCAAACTCCCTATGATCCTGGACAATGACAATTCCAGTGGGCTCCCTCTCTTCCCCCCTCACCAATGGAGCAATTGCACACACTATACTTGATTCCACAGCTGAAAAAATAAAAGCAAACAGTATAACCACAATGTTTTCTCAGTAGTTTGACATTATACCTGGGCATAAGTCAGGTAAAATGGAGCACAAAGTTCACCTCTGTGCACTTTGGATGGAATGTTTGTGGAAATATTGGCAAAATCTAAACAGGTTTTGTGGTTTTGCTAACAGCATGTACCACTGCTAATTTCTTAGTTTTGACAAATGTTCCCAGTTATATATGATGTTGCCATCAGGGAAAGTCAGGTGAGAGGAAATGAGAGTTAGATTACGCCTGAGACTTCTATGCAAATCTAAAATTTATCTAGGAGAAAATTTAAGAGAAGACTTTGTCTCAGTTCTCCTAAGTTACCAGAAAATATACATTTCTGGGTAGAGTAATGACTACTACCTTTAATGATCTTCTTACTCCTTCACTGTTTCCTATAATTGCGCATATTTCTTTTCAAATCAGAAAAAAAATAAGTGATTTTTAAGAAAATAAATAGTGTGCTTTAGGAATTGTATGTATGAACAGTTTTGTTTTTAATTGGAGGAACATTTAAAATCAAATTGTAAGAGACAAATGTAATAACCTGTGATTTATTACCACAGAACTAGACCTGCGGTTGGGCATGCAGCTATTTGCACGCGGGTGCTATTCTCTGATGCTGTAATGGGAGCTGGGTGGTCAAATATTAATGCAGGTGTCAGCTTATGCGTCTAGCAGGTGTGATTAAAACAGATGGTACAATGATAATACCCAAATGAAAAGTTCCCCTCCCCACACCACACAGCTTCGGGGTAAACAGAGGTGCTTCTGACATGTCACCCCTTCAAAATGGTCCAAGACTCTCAAGGTCCCTTCTTGAAGTAATACAGGCAATAAGCAACTTCTAGGGGGAAAGGATGCTCTTCAGAGGAGCTGTCTGCAAGAGGGCAGGTCAGGGAGTTCCTGGCATACAGCTTTTGTGAGCCATCATGTATGTTGGGATGTGAGACTTTTAAGAAATGCAGCTGCTTTTGAGGCACCCCATATACATACATTTACATACATACATGTATATATATATATACATATATACGTACACATAAGTGTATATACAGTGTATGTATATATATGTATATATCTGTATATCTATATCTATAATGTAACCTTGATACATTCATCGCATCGCTAAGCTAGACTTGGGTAGAATTGTTCAATTGATCAGTTTTTGGTCCCCTACATCTGATCTACCTTCCCAGGAAAGCCTCACAATACATGGTCTGATAGAAAATGCGGAGGGTCTCTGTGCTTCTGCATCCCCAGAGCTTACCCACATGAGCTGCCTGCGGGAAACTCCGGGGAGCTGCCCAGGGGCAGCCAGTGCTTTAGTGGGGCATGTAGCTTAGACAGCACTCTGTGAGTTTGGATACCAGCAGTGACTGGAGTCATCTCTACAAAGCAAAACAGAGAAAGGAGTGAACTCTGCAGAGCCAGATAACCTTCCGGAGAGTCTAAGAACACCGAGGCTTTACCATGCTCTGTCCCTGCCCTCACCCCATCCTTCTCGCCCTGACCATAATGCTTACTCCTCTCTCAAGGAGTCTTCTACAGTTGTGTGAGCTGGTCAGAACCTTGGTGAGTAGCTTTCCTTTTCTACCAGTTTGGAAAAAGCACCATTTTACACAAAGAAAGGTGGTGCTGGTGGGGCCCGTGAGGACGGCTGATTATTCTCTGCGGCACACAGCAGCCCCTAGGCTTTCTGTGGATTGGGACTAGACTTCACTCCTCAGAGAGAAACCAGAACATTTTCTTTTGGGGGGAGTATGAGGACTCTGCTTCCAGGAAGCCTTAATCTTACAAGAATAGACCCAGCCCTAGACCATGAGCTGCTCATTGGATCCTTGCGCCTGGACCACGGCTTTAGGCCTCTCGGATCCACTCTGGAACGCTAGGATCCTTCTCTCCAGAAAGCCTCTATAAGTAGCTAGTGCGCCAAGCACCAGGCTCTGAGTCCAATACGGCTTCTGCCCCTCCACTTTCTCGCTACCCCTTTTTTCAGACCAATCCCTGGGTGTTCCTCGCTCCTTCATTTGCCTTCCAACATGGCTGTTCCTCCTCTTTTGAGTCTTTCCTCACTGATGACTTGCTGTTCATTTGGAATCCTCCTTTAAATCAGATTTTACAGGCACCAGTAGCAATTTATTAGAGATACAGAATCACGGTCCCCACCCGTGGACCCCATCCCAGGAAAATTATACTTCAACAAGACTTCTGAATAAATTGTGTGTCCTACAATGCAAAGTGAAACTATGGGCATGCCTAAGCCATGTACCACCAGCGGTAAGACCCAGCTGCTCAGTGCACAGGCTCCTGGGATCTGCTTTCAAACTGAAACATCTGAAAGTAAGACCCAGGAATCTGCAGGCGCAGACGTTCCCACGTGATTGCTTTGGCACAGACGTTCCCACGTGATTGCTTTAACTTTCATACACAGGAACTGGAGAGAGAGCTTGGAGGTTAGAGCTACTCCCTGCTCTTCCAAAAGATCTGGATTTGGTTCCTAGAAACTATTTTGGACAGCTAACAGCTGTCTGTAATTCAGCTCCAGGGGATCGTGCACCTTCGTTTGATCTCTGCAGGCACCTGTATGAGTGAAATGCATATACTCACACACAGAAACACACACATATACATAAATAAAAATAAAGCTAAACTTCATAGACAAATATTAATTTTTACAAGAAAAGAAATTATATAAGGATAAATTACTATAATAAATTTATGTAATAAATTGTTTGATTATAAATTTTAATATATTAATCATGAATTATTAAACATTGTCATAATGGGCATATAAGTATTGGATATTTTATGTGATAATTTTTCCTTTGTACATGGAATATTGTAGTCCATGTATTACAATATTTCCAAGATGGTTGGCTTCTCCTTTGGCCTCCCTCCCTTCCTACTCCACTGCTGGTCTTTTCCCGGGGCATTGTTGCTTAATTTACACAGAAACATACACCTGAAGAGGTCTATGTGAATGCATGGTTACTTTATACTGAGTATTTGTATTTGTTTTTATACAAATGGTACGGGTGCTATCGTTGTGAAGTTTTCTTAGTCAATAACATGCTTGGAGGAACCTTCTGTGGTAAATGGCAGAGGTCACCTTATTACTTCCTGCTGTGTGCTCCCTTGGATGGTTAGGCATTGTGGAAACCATTAGCTAGAGTTTGGTTTTGAACTGTCCTGTGTCTTGGACATGGTGTTGGACTCCTGCAAACCTCAGGGGGTAGAGACTAACAACAGGTCTTTCGTCAATGAGAGTCTCCTCAAAGGGAACTGTGGAAGCCTGGCCTTGTCCTCTCTTCCATGTCCCCATCAAGAGGTGAGGGTGTTTGCATTGCCTGACACTTCTACTACAAATGTGCTGCCTCATCTCAGGTCCAACAGCAGTGAGGCCAAGCAGTCATGGGCTTGAGGCTCCAACACTGAGAGCCAAGATAAGCCCTGTCTTTCTGTAAGTCGATTATCTCGGGCGTCTGTCACGGTGGTGGAACACTGACTAACACCACGGGGATTTAGGTATTTACAATTTTCCCTGATTGTACAAGCGACGCTCTAGTGAGTGTGCTCAAACACACCTCCTCACTCCAAGGTATGTGGGTTTCTTTAAAGTTAAGAATGTGACAGGCTGAGTAGAACTGCTGGTTACAGAGGCGCACCTGTTCTGTATGGTGTGTAAAATAGCTCAAATCTCAAATCTCATACCTTCCAGTCTACTTCCGGTGTTTGGGGGTTGAACATTATGTTCTGGCATCAGAACTTCTGCTCCAAGGCTGCTTAGACTCACTCCATAGGAGCAGGGAATGCTCACACCGGCCTCCTCGTGCTCCCCAGGACTCCATAGGAGCAGAAGTGCTCACACCAGCCTCCTCGTGCTCCCCAGGACTCCATCGAATCTCCAGTTTTCGATCTTTAGAGGCAGGACTTGCCAGCACCCTCTGATCTGGGGCCAGACAACAATAAAACTAAGTCCGTCAGAGTCAGTGTCTGACGCCTGCCTTTGTGGTTCTCAGGGGCCAGGGACCTGACTGCAGTAAAGCTTCCTGAAAGCTGATTTAAGGAGTCGGAGAGATGACTCGATGGTTACGAACACAGACTGCTCTTACAGAAGGCTGAAGTTCTGTTCCTAGCACCTATGTCAGACAGCTAACTACTGCCTGTGACTCCTGCACCAGGGCTTCTATACCTCTGACCTCTGTGGATATGCATATCCCTACCCAGAAACACACGTGTATACATAATTCAAACAATAAAAGGAAATCTTTAAAAAAAAAAAAACAAAAAAACCAAACCAGACTGAATGTTGTTTTCAGTAGTGGAGGTCAACCCTGGAACCATTCACAGCAGGCTGACATGGAGCTATATTCCCAAACTTTGGATCTTCCATGCAGGGTCTCCTGGGGTTACAGGCACACACCACAGTCCCTGGCTTTAAAGGCAGTTTTGACTCTCACGTATTTATAGTGGTATCCCTGAGAATTAGCTTGTAGAAAGGCTGGTGAGATTTGCACCGTGGCAGTCCTGTACATAGCTAAAACACATTTCAGGGGCTTTATCTGGAGGCTGTCAGAGTTCCTTCTGCCACAATATGAATTTCTGGACAACTATCGCAAAGGCTATGAAAACAAAGTAAAAGGTAAGCAAGCCGTCGCTGTGCGCATGGCCCTCAGGTGAGCCTGTGCTTAGGCCTCGGCATTTCGGCCTCCGGCACGGAATAGAAGGACAGTGACCTGATGTACTCCAGAGAGACTTTCCTCCGGTTCTCTGGGGTCACCGTGCCATGTTCCTCCTGGTTCTCTGGGGTCACCTTGCCATGTTCCTCCTGGTTCTCTGGGGTCACCGTGCCATGTTTCTCCTGGTTCTCTGGGGTCACCGTGCCATGTTCCTCCTGGTTCTCTGGGGTCACCGTGCCATGTGCTGGGTTTTAAAACTGTCCTGATCCTAGGCTCTTCAGAGACTCTCCCCCCCCTTGACAATTTTTACACAGAGAAAAATGTGTGACTTTCCCTGATGAGCAAACAGCCAAAGGTGTTTGGGAAAGGCTTGCCACTTTTCTGGTGGCAACACACTCTAACCAAATTAATTAGCAGATGGAGCTTTAAAATATCGCCTGACCTATATAAGCTGCTTCTTATGTCCTCTCCTGACACAGGGGAACTATCTGGGAACATGATGGCAGCAGGACAGGCACGCAGCATGGAAGATCAGAAAGGAACTTGGGGACTATTCTCTTATATCTACATGCCACTCCAAATCCTCCTACAGATCTATAATTATATATATATATATATATATATATATATATATATATATATATATATGTGTGTGTGTGTGTGTGTGTGTATACATACACATATAATTATATATGTATATATATATGTATATACATACACACACACATATATATACATATATGTAATAGATTTATAATTACCTCCTTTTGGACCTTAATCCCAATGTTATTTTTATGCATTTATGCCATTGTATCTCATGTTTTCACATTTTCCCACCTTCTGGAAAATCTCAGAGGGACATTGGGATAGAAGCTCTACTGTGTTCTACAGGTAACTAGTAGTCACAAGCAATCAGTTTACTTCGCCCCGCCCTAGTTTCCTTTCCCTAAGTCTAAGGGCACAGGACATTCTTTCCCACCTGTCTGCATCTATGATGCTGGTCTGTTAAGTTCGCACGTATTTATGGAGCTCTGGTCTCTGTGCTTTGCACAGGGAGAAAGGTGTAAGGTGTAGAGGTAAAAAGATACTTGGGGTCCTGCCTGTGATGGTTGCTCCAGGCTGTCACTTTGAGGGGCTTTAGAATCTCTTAGGGAGCACACTTTGGGTATGTCTGTGAGGGAATTTCCAAGAAGTTTATCTGAAAAGGGAAGACCCACCCTGGGTGTAAATGGCACCATCCCATGGTCTGAGGAGACAGGGAAAGCGCAAGTACCAGCATTCATCTCTTGCAGCTTTCTGACCGGATACATGAGTGAGCAGCCAGCCAGCTTGCCACCATGACTTCTCAGCCATGGAGGACTGTCTCCTCAAATCATGATCCAGAACAAACCTTTCCTTCTTCAAGTTGCTTTGGTCAGGTATCTGTCATAGCAACAAGATAAGTAACTGATACTCCACCCTCATGAAGTCTGTCTCTCGATGCTTATGCAAGTCTTGCAGAGCCAAATGCTGAGGTGTCAGTCAAAGGTAGTGCATATGGTATGTATGCCTGCTTATGGGGACATTTCTCTCTCCATCTCTAAAATAAAATCCTTTACATTTCTTCACTGTGTGTTGACACTTACAACACGTTGGCATCAAACCGACTGTAATCTGGTAGACAGCTGAGAGTTATCATACCTCAGTGCTTAGTATTATGGGGTAGCAGCCGGCTCTGAGCCTTGAATACAGCCTTAAGCCCATGAGTCCCCATGATCTCCCTTTCCCAGTGACCTTGTAGCTGGGGCAGATACTGTAAATGCTAATAAAAGCGACAGTTGTAGCCAACAGGTATTGTCCCACCAAACTAACAAGGAGTGACTGTTGAGATCTGTGAAGAAGGTACTTTCCACAACAGTAGGGGTGTGAACTCTTCAGCCTGGGTTTATAGACATGGGTTTATAAACAGTATATTCCACATTCATTTAGTCAAGCTATTCCTCTCCCTCCCTTAGTTTACCTCAGAAATGGCAACTCTGGGAAGCTCTGGACTGGGACATTTGGTTGACTTGGTTTTCTGTGGGCTTAAACAGAGCTCAGTGCATGTAAATGAAAAGTCGTTTCTATCTGTCTAGGTTTCAACATGGTCTGTTCCTTCTCTCAGGTCTGAGCCCAACCCAAGTGCTCTGTTACCTTGAATAACTGAGAGCCTAGTGCTGAGGATGTTCCGGGTTGTCGTGAATAATCTGGCCCTCCACCCTTTGCACAGTGAGCTCTAATAGCTAGCACCAGGTCCAGGCAACAGGACCTTGCTGGGAGGGGCTGAAGGTTAGCATCAGAGTTTAGTCACCCCTCTGATGAGCCACCAGCCCTCTGGTGAGTCAGGCTCCCATGTACACTAAGGTGGCAAGCGTTAGCCAAAGAAGGCTTGGCTTCCAGTCTTTGTTCCTCTGCTTCTACCTTTCTTCCTAGCATTCCTGGATTCTTTATGATTTATTGTTTGCTTTTATTTATGTGTCTGTCTCTGTGTGGGGAGCGCTGCCACCCTTGGAAACCAGATGTGTCAGATCATCCTGGGGATGGAGTCACAGGCTGTTGTAACCTGCCTGGTGCTGGCACCATAGGGAACAAATCGGTCCTCTACAAGAGCAGCATGTGCTCTTAGCTGCTGACTTCTCCCTCCAGCCCTCTCCTGGATTTTGAGGCTGAGAGGGACCAGCTGAGGACAATAAGCCCTCTGGTTTCTCATTCCAGAAAAGACAGCTTCTTGATGAAAGGAAGATAAAGAGGGAGGCTGGAAGACTATTATGTTAATAATACCTTTAACACGTGTGGACAAGGCTCCCTTCTTAACAAGTAGCGTGGTGGAAAGTTGGGGGGGAGCTGCACTATTGGATTTTTGAAATTCAAAATTACTCAACTACTGAGTCCACTCTCTAAAATATGTTTAATTCACTATGACCAAGTGCAAGGCACCAGGGCTACAGACGTGAAGTCTGGCAGTTCCTACCCTGGTGAGGAGTTCACAGGCTATAAAGTTGAGAGGTTACCATGGACGTTCACTGGAGGAACTATGGCAGCTGGCTCACACACAGTGTGTTCAGAGAACAGAGAGTACAAAGGAGATCATTAATCCAGATGGAGTGTCATAGCTGTGATACTGAAGGTTAAGACCCTAAGCAACCAAGGTAAAAGACAGATGAGCTGGGTTTCTATCGCTGCGGTCTTTAGCTTTCACGGCTCTCAGAAAACAGGTCCTTCCTGAAGGTGGGTGATGTGTAGCACAGAGAGTGACTGCAGACCAAAGCTTGGCTTGAATGATCAACCGGGCTCAGAGAAAGCCAATCTGTTCCCACTGGGGTTGAAGTGAGGGGAACATTAAGAAGGGTACACTCTGGGCTGGCAGAGGAAGGATGTCCCCATAAGAAAGGGCTCCCTGGCTCTGGTATGAGATACACAGGCAGCAGGTACTGGAGTAGGAGATGCAGTTTTGGGGTCACAGGAGATACTCTGCTTCGGCAAGTTTTTTTCTCAAGGCCAGGAGTTTCATCTTTGAGGGCCTCAAAATGCACTCCTTGGATATAAGACAGGGTGACGTGGGTTCTTGTATCCATTCCCCAGTTTTCTCTGTTTTTAGATTTGACAATTTAACTTGTTCTTCTAGTTCTGTAACCTGGGTTTGACTCTTGGTCAGGAAATGGCACGGAGATGCTGTGGACTTTGAGAATATTGCACTTTAAGAGATAGAAAAACAAACAAAACTTACAAATGACAACACAGGGTTAGCCTGTTCCATGTTTTCTGGACAGTTCTGTTAGTTTTACCCAGTAGCTAGCAAGGGTTAATGACCAGGCTGCCATTTCAGGAGATGTTGCAAAGTGCTGGCTTTCTAATCTGTCGTTACTTCTGTCTTTACTACCTGAGGTTCTCCTATAAAGAACTTGTAATTTCATGTGTGCATCTGTGTGTGTGTGTGTGTGTGTGTGTGTGTGTACAAACAGTTTCCTGTTTCCTCTTTGGTTAACAGAACTTCCTTGACATCACTTCCAGGTTTTTTTGATCTGACCACCGTCATCTGATATTTCCCTTGCATTTAGGGACAAAGAGTACCTGTGTCATCTTCCTGATGCATGACTGAGACCTGGAACACCCTTACTGTACCTCCTTCCTGCTCATCCCTGACACATGGCAGTTTATCAACTTGTGTTGGTCAGCATTGCTGTCGGCTATAGTTCAACACAATGGACAGAGTTTTCCATTTAGCCTCGGAATGGAAAGTCTGGAGCATGCAGCTGTTAGCATTTGTTCAGCAGCTCATGAGGACAAGGTCCAGCACCACTGTGATTCTTTCGGCCTCTCTCATAGATTCAGGAGAGTAGCCCCAGTTCCAGGCAGTATGCCCACAGCCAGGGAGGAAGGAAAAAGGAAGGCCAGAGCCAGAGGCAGCTGTCCTTTTGTATGAGAAAAAAGCTATTCCCGAACCCACCACCCTGGCCCACAGCTGAATTCCACCTAGATGTGCTGGCCAGAAAAAAGGGCAATTAATTATTCTGGTACCACAGCCCAGGAAGACAGGGGAGTTCGTGTTGATGGTAAATGCAGGGCTACTATTTCTGGGAGGTTGCTCTTGAATCCTGAATCAGCTTTCTTTATCCTGATTTTCCTGGTTGTTAATTTTACACATCTCAATGCTCCTGGTTCTCAAGTACAGTAGGCAGGGTAAGAAGAATTGCTGGGGTGTGGGGGTGACTCAGTCAGTAAACTGCTTGCCTTACAGTAGGCAAACGATGAACTCACTCCTCAGTACTCATGTGAAAAAACGCCAGATGTGGCGCTACATCTTGTAACCGCAGTCATCTGAAGGCAGAGACTGGCAGATTATTGGGGCTCCTTGGTCAGACAGCCTAGACGATTTCTCATGTTTCAGGCCAGTCAGAGATCCTGCCCAAATATCAAGACCAATGGGACCTGTGTTGTGAGCTTGTCCTCGGGCCTCAGCATGCACACATTTGTATGCATGCCTACACGCACATGTGCACTGGCATGCACATGCACACAATCATGAACTAGAAATAAGTAAATCTGTATTTGCAAGGTTGCCCTTAGGAAATGGGTTTAACTGTTTCGACACTTGTGCCCAGATGGCTCAGCTCAATTCTGCTCACTCATCAGACGCCAACTCTAGCCACAGGATCTGCATCGACAGGCAACCCTGTCACCACCTGTCTGTCCTGAGAAAGACCAGTCTCACCTTGGTTAAGACAGATACTGCCTTGGAGCTGCAGTGAGTCCTCAGGATGACAGAACACCCAACGATCATGGATTCAACAGGGGCTGCCAAAACATTACTGTTAGCCTTCCTTCCCTCAAGTTTGGTTGTTAGATAGCTTACTCTGGTCTGTCTGTCTGTCTCTCTCTCTCTCTGCAGTATTCAGCCTGCAAGTGAAGGCAAACCACAAAAGAACCCTCTGATCAGCTTCTTCCATGTGAAATTGAATAAGAGACGACATGTACAAAAAGCCAGGCAGTTACTTGGGGAGATACTGGTGGGAAGGGCCTTGGCAGCTTCTAGGATGCGTATCTTGGTCCTTTTTGGACCCCAGATTTTAAGACTTTGAGCCACCTAGTCCAAAGTTCACCCTCCTCTCTTTCCTGTCAAAATCCTCCTTTCCTTGTTTGGACTAAGGGAGCATGTGGTTACCTGAAAACTACATCTCGTGACCACTCCTGGAACTAGATCTGGCCAATGATTTGTGACCAGAAGCTCTTGGTGGGACTTAAAGGATACCTCCTTGAGGCAGACAAACTTTGAGGCTACGTCCTTCCATCTTGTTAGGTGCCATGGGACTCAGCCATCTCAAGAACTTATTCCTACATTTCTATGGAAAGCTCTCTCCATGGTGTCTGTTCACTAAACCTAACAGTACTTACCGAGTGCTCACTACCAGTAAGTTGGCATGTGTTAACTAGATGCTGTAGCCAGGTCCAGGAATTGTCCAGGTGGATAGGTTAACATGACTTGGAAAGCCCAGACCTTGGCTAGCAGGGGTGGGTATAGGGGTGGGATAGGGGGTGTGCCTTGGCTAGCAGGGGTGGGTATGGGAGTGGGATAGGGGGTGTGCCTTGGCTAGCAGGGGTGGGTATGGGGGTGGGATAGGGGTGTGCAAATAACCATTGAGCAGATATGGTGCATGATATAAATTAAAATCTCAAAGTATGGGGGCTTTTAAAGAGAATCTAAAATCTTATTTTATTTTCCAAATTAACTCTGCCAGGATGAAGGACTTCTGATTTTGACAGAGTAAAACCATACTTGTCAACCCCCCTCGTCACCCCCAAAAAACCAACAACAAAAAACCCACCACTTCTCTTTTCTTCTTCCCATCCCTGTTTTTGTTTGGTTTTGTTTTAAGTCAGGGTCTCATTAGCTCGGGATGGCATCAAAGTCACTATGTAGCCTTAGAGTTGTTGATCCTCCTGACCGTGCTTTCAAGGTGAGGAGACTATAGGCGTGCATCACCATGCCCACCTATATTATATTGATTTTCTATTGTTGCACAACAAATTTCCACAGACTTAGCAGTGTAAAAACCGATATTTGATGTTTTTGTCTCACCGGGCTGACTGGGTTCTGAGGCTCCAGAAAGATTTTGTTTCCAAGCTCCTTTGAGTTGTTGGAAAAAAAAATGGTTCCTCTTAGCTGCAGGAATGATGTTATGTGTCCTGGCTCTTGACTAGTGGTCACATAGAGACCTTCCCTTGGTCCCTTCTACATGGCTCTTCCAACTGTAAAGCAGTGCTACACAGAATTCTTCTTGTGCTTAGGATTTCTCCTTCTACCTACAAACCAGAAGTTTTCTCTGTTTTATCCCCTTTGTTGGGAGAGAAGCTCATGATTACAGGAGGCCCATCATATAATTTCTTTCTTGACATTATATAATCATAAGTGTACCATATCATGTAAACAGGTTTTATTAATATTTTAGAAGGAAGAGATTATCAATGTTAAGCCGTAGAGCAAACCCCATTATTATTCAGAAAATAAAAATCACTAAAGTATGTTCTCTGAGAAAGACAGAATAACAAAATTCTAGGGAAGAAATACCTGTGAAATATCAAATATTGGGGACTAAGCAATGGACTTTTAAATAAGCCTTGGGTCCTAAGAAGATCACACAGCCAAGTAGAAGTCTTTGGAAAGTACTAGAACCACTGCCCTCAATATGTGGGGGTTGTGGGTAAGTAAAACTTTAAGGTAAATGCAGCCTTTAATGACCAACTCAGAAAAGGAAGGGTCCCAGAAGAAAGCAAATTAAGCCCTTAACAGACGATAAATGATGATAATCAGAAAGGAAATTGATAAGGACATAAAAAAAAAAAATAGAGCAAAACAGTAAAAGCAAACATTGATTCCTGGGAAAGAAAACAAAAGTAAAAATCTTAGCAAGTGAGTGAGTGATGTTGCCACTCGCCCAGCAGAGGTGAAGAGACTTGCAAAGAGATGGCCTTAAGAACAAATTGGATGTCGTAAGTGTAGATAGCTTGTAGTCTCAGAAACAGATAGACTAAACTAATTTGAAGAGAAACAGAAAGTCAGAACAGAATAACTAAAGAAATTGAATTACTAATTAGAAGTTTTTCCATAAAGAAAAATCTGTGCACTGGGTTTACTTGTGAAGAGGATTTGTCCAAAAACTGAAGAAGAAATAATAACAAATGTTAAGAAGCTTATTCAGAAAAATCAGAGGAGACACAAATTTGCTAATTCTCTGAGACCAAAGACATTGGAGGGCAGCATGTGAAAACAAGCAAAACATTCCTTACAAAGTATCACAAGTCGAATCTAGCAACATCCAGACAGGATCAAGCTGGATTTATCCAAAGAGCCCAAGATCCACTTAGCATTTGAATATTAATGCTACACACCAAAAATAAAAGACAAAGCCTTATGGCTGTGTAAATATACACAGAAAAATCATTTGACAAAATCTAATATTCATTCATGATAGAACTCATAACCAGTGAGTTCTCAACCAGATAAGAAGCATCTGTAGAAAGAAGCATCACCCTTAATAGTGAAATGTCTTCCCTGTTTCCATTTCAATGTTGTACTGGGAGTTAGAGCCAGCCAATTAAGCAAGCAAAAGAAACTAAAGGCATCTAGATTGGAAAGGAAAAACTATCTTTAAGTGGTATGTGTAGAGATTTTGCAGTGCCAGAGAACTCCCGAGTCAGACTGGAGTGGGGCAGCAGTGGTTATCCCAGATAGCAGTGAGTTTCCCAGAGACTGGGTTTGAAGCCGAGTGTGGATTTACAAGTAGGCAAGGGTTGGAAGCAGAGGAAGGAGTAGTAGGTGATATTTTAAAGTAGAGAGAACAGAAAGGCAAAGGTGACGTGGCAGCGTGAAACAGCAGCTCTCTGAGAGGTGGGGAAGTTGAAGGCACACAGAAACTATGGTGAATACCAGGGGTGTATAATCTTTCACTGAGGCTGAGGTGGGAGGATTGTGAGTTCGAGGCCAACCTAACATAGTTTGAAGATGATCTGGGATTATATAAGCATGAGGGAGAGCAGAGACAGACACAGAGACAGAGAGACAGAAAGAAGAAAGGAGATGAAGGCAGGGGCCAGGACATTGTGTTTTGTAAACTATATAGAAGTTTTGAACAAGTGATTATTTGCTATGGGATCATAATGTGCATATAATTTTGAGAGGCATGAATCAAAGTTTGTATATATTTTTTTAGTTTATTTATTTTATGCACTGTCACTCTCTTCAGACACACCAGAAGAGTGCATTGGATCCCATTACAGATGGTTGTGAGCCACCATGTGGTTGCTGGGAATTGAACTCAGGGCCTTTAGAAGAACAGTTGTGCTCTTAACTGCTGGGCCATCTCTCCAGTCCCAAAGTTTGTCTATTTTGACAGCACCATGTTGTGTTGTTTTTATACTATTATGCTAATTTTATACTATTAGTGTGTACTATAATTAATAGATTAGAACTTAGATCATTTAGTTCCCAAATAAAAGACACAAAATCTTTATTTATAATAAGCCTTAAAGCACTAGAGCTGGGCAGATATCAACTCTCTGTGCTATTTTGTCTGCTTTCCTGTCAATAACCCAAGATATCACTTGCCATGTTCTGCCTGGGCTGCTCTTTCTCCAATAGGCTGACCCTTAGGGCCATGAGCTCACGATCTACCTACCCCATGGTGAGTTCTTTTTCCTATATCTTCTCCTCTTTCATGGTCCCTGCCTCAGATCTCAAGCTCAGAACTGAAGTGTCACCTAACTTTCTTCAGCCCATCTACAAGCTTTGGGCATCTTTATTAACCAATCATGGGTAACTTGGAGGCAAGGTTTATAGAACAAAAGCTGGTGTACATGAGGATGTCTTGGAGCAACCAGGTCTTGGAATACAGTATTTAGCATTTACATACATAGCAGCATGAAACCAATCCACCACACACTCACGTACTCACACACATATACGCACACATTTGCACACACACATGCACACATGACATGTGCACACATACACACATGCACACATGCGCTTGCACACACACATACATGCAAATGCTCGTGCATGTATGCATACATGGCCACAGCATCCATTGATACCTGCGATAAGAGAGGTGGGATTAACTGATGCTAGACAGTAAAGAAGGAAGCCTTTGAGGAACTCTTAAGGTCATCCCATTGAAGAAGTATTTTTGTGAACTGGGATGAACCCAGAATTTACAAGTGCGTTAGAAAATTTAGAAGTGTGTTAATGTACAAAATGAATAGTTGAAAATATAAAAGGAAAATCAATCAAAACTCAAATGTTCACTTTAGCTGGATAATCACTATCTGTTGCTTTAAATGTGGGGTCTGGCTAAGGTAAGCTTGTTAAACACACTGCTTTCTAGGGTGAAGAGAAACCTTTCTTCACTGAGTTGCTTGGTTTTCACATCTTAATCTAATTTGTTGCACCTCCCTTGTTTTCTTCTAACAAAGGGCTTCCTCTTTAAATAGTTACCACTCTGTTGCTTTTGAGATCTGAATCAGAGACTATAACACAAGGCTGCAAGCTCCATCTTGTCATTTTGTAGCATGTATCTAATTAAGGCTTCTTGCAAATCCATAAAAAGACTCAAAGTTAAGAAACCAGTGTGTATTAAAGAAAGCCTTGGGGAAGACCTGAGAACGGGGTTTCTTCATTAAACTAAGCAAATTTGATTAAAAGCCAAGTAAAGTAATAATACCTTAATTTGTATTTAAATATTTTAAAATATTGCTCCAGCATAATCATATCATGTTAACTGACACATTGAAGGTGTGGAGCTAAAAATGGGTCATCTTCTTCCCAGCATCGCCCCAGCCTCCAGGAAAACCCTATAGATTAGTAAATGGCTGCCGAGTGGAGAGCACTGCATGTTCATCTCTGGAAGACAACTAAAGCCAATTCCATTGAAATCAATTTATACATTTGACTCACTTCAATGTATTGCTTTGGGCGGAGTCTCAGTTACAGAGTAGCAACATAAACACCCCACTTCAAAGGCTCACATGCTTTAGCCACTGTCCTGTGTTATAAATGTCCTTTTGGGCTACAAACTTGGCCACTGGACTTCCCTTGGTAGACCATTACAAGTGATGCTTTTACTCCTTCGTTGGCCACAGTGTCCCTGACTAGTGACAGTTCCCAGAGGGTAAAGGTCTTTCAGCAAAAGAGCGGATTGTGCAAGTCCTAGTTAGGAGCAGTTTGTTCAATGTGTGTCTAAATTAGAATCTCCCTGGTAGAGCTTCTGAGATGGCTCAGCAGGTGGGGGTACCCACTGCCTGTGGACTGCTAATTTGAGTTTCATCCCTAGGACCCATGTGGTGGGAGACAGAGAGACAAGTTGATTTCTACATGGTTGGGGTGCACGTGCGCGCGCGCGCGCACACACACACACACACACACACACACGCACACACACGCACGCGCGCACACGTGAAAAAAATAAAAAGAAAGAAAAGAGAGAAAGAAAGAAAAAGAAAACATTTCCATGCCAAATGACTTTGTCCTTTTATTATCCCAAGACAGAGTGACCGCAGGTGGGGCCTGCAGGAGCAGATGCCAATCTTGGGGCTTTCCTATGTGCACTTCATCACCCAGGGCTAAAGCATTAGGATAATTGAAAGTCCAAGTCTACACTTCAGCAGAAGCTCTTGTTACTACCCGGAGAGACCACCTTCCCATTCATTCTACTTCCCAGCCACCTCCAGGCATGCAAAGAGGATGTTGTAGTAAAAATAAATAAATAAATAAATATGAAGGAAGAAGACTTGCTATTTTCTGATCAATGGAGATGGCAAAAGCCATTTAGACTTGTTTGTTCAGTCAGTTAAGCCAGGCTTGGACATGTACTAAGCTCATTCTGCATGTGTCTTTCTTTGCTGGGGAAGAGGGAACACAGAAGGAATAAGTAGGTGAGAAAAAACTGGCACCTGGCTTCTCTTCAGGAGCCCCAGAGGACTAGTCTCCATGGCTCATCGTCCTTCCAGGAACTAGATCTGGGAGTCTCCTCCCTCCTGTCCCGCCACCACCAACGTCCCTTTCTGAGTCATCTTGGAGCAGAACCATGAATAGCCAAGTTCATGGTTCTGATGTGTACTTCTCCATGCTGTGTCTCAGAGGCTGTTTGGCCTGGCTAGTGTCTTTTGATTTCAGAGGCAAGCCTGCATTCAGGTGCCGGACTTTGCGCCTTTCTGTTTAAGTAGTAACAAAGTCAACAGAATTCTTCAAATGGATTCCCAGAAAGAAGAAACAGTAAAGAAAAAAAGTGTGTGTATATATATATGTGCATATGTCTATGTATGTTTGTGCATATGTGTATGCATGTTTGCGATATGTGTATGCATGCTTGTGCATATTGTGTGTATGTGTGTGTATATATATTATATATATATGCACGTGCATATGTATATTAGTCTTGCTGTCTCTCATTGCTTAAAACTAAATGGAAGATAGGATGAACCTCCATGGATAAAGCGCTTGTGCTCCTTGCCCTCCATCCCAAGATGCAGTGCCTGTCCTTAGATATCCTTTGAAAGCTGTAGCTGTATCTGCTATGGCCTGCCGCTGTCCATCGTCCTGGTGCTTCCTTCTGTACAATCTCTATTCTCCAGTGCCTGTGCCCTCCCGAGTAGGATGTGCTCAGGCCAGGGCCAGGACGCCCTCCAGCAGTCCCGTAGCTGGCCTGCAGGTGCGCCCGGTCAGCCCCGCCCCGCCGGACCAAGGCCCCGCCCTCACACGAGACCCCACCCCATCGCTTTCGTCACGATGACGCAAGGCCCGCGCATGCGCAGCGCGGCCGCACCCCCGGCCGCCCGCTCGGTATTATGATTAGCCCTGGGTGCGGGGTTCCGGCGGCCGGGAGGGAGTTGTCGACGCCGCGGCCGCTGCGGACGGATGCCCGCCTGCCGGCTGAGGTAGGGCAAGCGCGACGCGACGCGCGGGAGCGTGGGCCGGGCCTGCATTTCTTCTCAGCGGCCGCCTCAGCGGGGCTGGGCGGGCGCCGCCGCAGGCGGAAAGTAAGTTGCGCTCTCGGCCCGGGGTGCCCTGGGCGGAGGACGCGGCCCGCGGCGCCACCCCGGCCCCGAGCTCTCCCGGCCTGAGGGCCTCGCGCAGCCCGGCCCGGCCCTGTCCTTGGCGGCCGCCGCGGGATTGCGGCAGCGCTGGAGTCGCATCGCCGCCCCGCGCCGCGCCCGCAGCGGGCCCCGGGCGATGCGAGCTCCGCGGGCCTCAGTTTCTCCTCGGGCCTCGGGTCCCGCTGCAGAGCCGGGCGGCCGCCGCCTCACGATAGCTCGGGGACGCGGTTGTCTGCGGAGAAGGGCGCCGGGCTGCAGAAGGGGCAGCGGTGCGGCTCCCCGGGGACTGCTCAGATTTTTTTCGCGTTAGGAGACGCCGTTCTTTTCCGTAGACATCGCCTGTTGATTTCTTTCCGAATCATTTGAAATAAAAACAAACACCTTGTTACCTTTTGCTTGGACTCGGGAGCCAGGAAAGTGGCAGCCCTTTATGTTTAGCTTCCTCCAGCTGTGTTGTTCTTAACAGTGGGGTCAACTACAACCTAGGAGCTTCGCTGTGAGTTCGGGTCATGTACGCATTGGAGAATGTATCTCCGGGGTTCCCAAGACTGTAGAAGTCAGAGGATGTAGGGCCTCTAGGCTGTCGCGTTTCTTACTTGGATGAGCGTTTTCTCCAAGTCTTAGGAGCCCTTGGTGAAACCACCCGGATGCTTGAAGCGTTTTGACAGGTTTAAGGTGAAGTAAGCGATGGACCTACAGGTGTACAGCTCTTGCTGCTGAGTTTCCAGCAGATTCCTGTCCAGTGTCAAAAGGCTCAGTTTGTATTCTTTGTAGGGATTGGGACACTGCCCCAAATTAGTCCTTAACTTATCACAGTGCGTATCGGTGTAGTCAGAAGCCCAGGTTGTCAAGAATTATGTAATCAACTTGTTAATTTCTAATCTTGTTACAGTGTTTTCCAGATTTATAAAACCATTCCCTTCAGGAAATCTGTCGTCAACGTCTGCTTAAATATTTCTCTTGGAATTGGGTTCTTGGAGGAATGTTCTGTATGTGTGGTAATTAAAATGTAACTAATTAGACAAGATTCTTTCAAAGAACACCAAATACATAGCAGTTTTTCTGACTGTCAATGTAAGATTGACCCATTTTACAGACCTAGGGATGAAAGAAATTACATGACATTCCCAAGGTCACATGTTCAAGCTGGGTAAAAAAAATCAAGGGCATAGCGCTGACTTCATATTCCTGTCCTCAAAGCTTTCTGATCAGAAACTGTCAGTGTCACTTTTTGACTTTTAAAATTTTACTTTATGCGGAAATTTTCTTTTATCCTTTTATACTCTTCTGAGTAAATTTTATAGTATTCTGAGTAAATTTTAATGAATGATTGCAGTATGACACATTTGATTAAACAATGGTTCCCAACCTCCCTAAGGCTTCGACCAGTACATTTCCTCACGTTGTGGTGACTCCTAACCATAAAATTATTTTCGTTGCTACTTCATAACCATAATTTTATTGCTGTTGTGAATCACGATGTAAATATCTGTGTTTTCTGATGGTCTAAGGTGACCCCTGTGAAAGGGTCATTTGACTCCAAAGGGGTTGTTGCAGCTCACAGTTGAGAGCCACTGGTTTAGAGCATCTAAGAACTGGAAAGTTACGCTAATTTTATTTTTTCTTTTATAGAACAGACATGCAGATTAGGTCTTTATATGATGACCATGTAACCTAATCACATAATCCTAAAAGGAAGCCTTTAAATGACTTTTAGTTAAAATTGAAGGCCATTTGTTTTGTTTTTACTAGACATATCTACACTAAAGTGAGGTTGCTTTTCTCCTGTTGAAAGTGAAACTAAATAGAACCGGCTATTTGGGGGAGATAGTGAGTAGCCATGATTCTAAGCACTGGTATTAAATAAAGGCATGATTTATTTCCTCCTTGCACCTTTCTGAGCATCAGTTCATTATACTGCCTAGTATGAAAAAAGTCACGTACATTTTCTACACAGCCCGGATTTTCTGACTTAAACACATTGATGAAAAATACTGAAGGCTTGCTTTAACAGCATCTCAGCCACAAGTTAGAATTTTTTAACTAAAACATTTTTGTAGGAAAACTAATTCAGCACTAAGGAATACCGGTACTTGAGAGTCAAAGGTAGGAAGGATCAAAATTCAAATCCAGCCTGGGCTACATAGTATGTATGACATCTCAAGAATAAAAGTGTGTGTGATCACACACACAGACACGCACACACTCACACACACTCCTGAAGCATGTGTGATCACACACACAATCCCAGCATTGTGGAGGCTGAGATAGGAGGATCATGAGTTTGAAGCTGGCCTGGATTTCATAGCAAGTGCAATCATAGTGAGACTTTTCCTCAAAATACAACAAAGTCCTGATGTTGAGGATGCAGGTACTCCCCATTGTGTGCAGGCAGGTCCTACTAGGGTAGAAAGGCTGAGTAGATTTGGGAGGATAAACATAACCTTAATCTTGTGTTCCTGGAGTTTTTATCTGTTTGGGAGGCCCCAGTTTCTGCCCTTAGGTGCTTGGAAGCAAGCTCCTGTGGAACACTGAGGTAAACTCACAGAAGGATTGCTTTTGACAGGAATGAAGACAGCTGTGTAGAGCAGGAGGCAGTGAACTGTAGGGGGTGCTTCTCACTGAGGGCTAGTCTCAAAGGTCAGGATTCCAGGCAGGGAGTTGAGGGAGGAGGAGGTCAGTGGTAAGAACTCAGACTAAGTGTGTGGAAGGGAGTTGAAGTAGACACAACAGTCTATAAAGCATTTGTAAAGGGAGGAAGGTACGCCGCCAGCTTGGGGTGTGTTGGCTTTTGTTGCAGTTTGGGAAGAGCCACACTGTCATCAGTGAAGTCTGGTGGCCTTGGGAGCAAGCGCTGGAAGTATGGTCTGTCTGGATGGCCAGGAACTGAACTGCAGTTATTTTCACAGAATTATTTCCTCATCTGCTTTTCTGCACATCTGTTTTGGGTTGTAGTCTTTCACCTCTTGGGAAACCATTTCTTGCCTTTGGTAGGAGAGGACCCTGCCTATAGATTCCTGCTCTGTCCTCCCTGAAGACTCATCTCTCCATTGTCACTTCAAGAGCCTTCCGTGAATTGCCCTCAGCATCTCCAGAATTTGGCCTGTGCTTATCAGGTCCTCCTCCCCCCCCCCCCCAGGCTGAGAACCCCAATCTGCTGCTAACAGCAATTCAGTCCAGGGCAATTCAGTGATGAAATAGTCTGTCCATGGGACAGGATGCTTCAAGTGTCTCCAGGTGCAAATTAAGAGAGTCTATCCATCCATTTCTGTTTACCGCTCAATTGCAGATTTACCTACACCATTTATTGTTGGGTATGAATCAGCATTTCAGCATACCATATGACTGATATGGTAACTGGTCAAACCACAGCTCCAGTGGGCCTGGTTTTCTCAGTTGTTGCCATGTGGTTACTTTCTCAGGCAACTCCTTGAAGGCTGACTGCTTTGGTTCTTACATCCCCAGGTGGGAGCCATGCCTGATACAGTATTTGCACTCAAGAAGTGTCTTCATCAGTTAAAACGACTTATAAGCCTATTAATGGGAAACAGGCCATTTTAATTCAGCTAGGCTGGATTTTCCTTGTTTTGCAGGCATACAGTTTTGCAGCTAGAAGGAAATCCTGCACTCTGGCAGCGTCTGTAGATGCTGTCCCCCATCTCCAGTCTGAGGTTGGTACCACCAGCTCTCATGTTCCTCATTCCAATGTCTCTCTGCTTGCCCCCGGGCACTGCGCTCTTGGAGTCTGCCTGTACAGCAAGTCTCTTCCATTTGATCCTTGCCGTCACTGTCCAGATTCTAGCAGCCCTCAGTTCTAAGCCACTGGTAATCATTTTCCTGGAGGTAGTTCTAATTGCCTCCTTAGCCTTCTCACAGATGAGTTTTGTCCTTCCAGTCAGATCTTCATTTTGCAGTTGGACTATTTTCTGAAGCCATCATTTGATTGCTGTTCCTTTACCTGAGACTCCTTCATATAATAAAATGTGTCTGTCAGTGTGTTTTAGGTAGATACTATACCTAACAGTTACTATATGTACAGGTACTAGACCTGGGTTGCAGAACTGAATAAGACACACGATTTGTACAACTGAACTTACCTAGCCAGTGGGAATGCAGATTAGTGACTGCATAGTCATACAAATCTGTGACACACATTTGTGATGATAATGGTACAGGATATTAATGTGTATGGGGAGCTGGTATGTGACAGGAGGTAGGGAGAGCACCAGGGATAATCAGGATGGTGACCTTTAAGCTGGGTGGTAAAGCATTAGTTAAGGCTAGCCAGAACTGAGAAAAAGATAATTGGTACTAGGCCCTTTGGATCTGTGTTCCACTGGTAGTACTGTTCCACTAAAGTTAAGCTTTCTCAGTTATCTTTCCTAGAAAACCTCTTTCCTACAACATGATTTCAATTTGTAGCTAAAACACATGCAGAGATTTCTCTGGGATGCCTTCCGTGAACCCCCAAGGCAGATTTAAAGGAAAGAATGCCTCTTCTTTAAATGTCTGTCTCTGCGAGAGGTTGTAACAGTGGAGCAGTGTTGGGGGCAGGTTGTTGTGGTTACTAGGGAGTATAACAGTAGATTAGAGAACTAACCTTACAGTCCTTAGCACTGTTACCAAGTGACACTTTGAAATATGGAACCTTAAACCCACAGCTAGCTCCTTCTCTGTGTGCCTTTGTGCTGACTTCCACTCGCTGTGGGGGAAAGTTGGAGTGATCTGTGAAACTTGGTTCACTATTTAAATCCGGTTCTGGGTTAGAGAGAGTAGAGTTAACATTAAACATTTTCACTGTGACATGTCTATGAAAGTTCATTTTGGGTTGAGGACAATGTGCTAACCTGTTTATGAATAGATTATGATGCTGTATTGTACAAGGGGATTGTGGGTGTCTTTATTGATGATGTACAACACTGAATAATAGAGAGACTGGAGTGTAAAGTTGGTGTTCTGTTCTACCTAATTCTCTGTTCTCTGTACGTTAAACAGTTCTCTGCTGGAGTGAAGAATTATGATAGTTCGAGAGAAATTTGAATGACAGTGTCTTTATTCCCTTGCTTGATGAATGTTTTACCTATCCCCTTAGGAAGGAAACTGCAATTTTGAAACAAATGGAAAGAGCATGATTTGCAAAAGTACATTAAATTTGTCCTTTGGAAAGGGTAAAATTTTAACTAGAACTTGCTTGTGTTTTTCTTGACTTGCTGTCTTGATCTAGTTTGGAGGACTCTTGCTGTCCACAGATGGTGTACAAGCACTTGTAGGATGTTGTTTTCAAGTCGTTCCATTTTTAGGTGACCAGTAATGATCTCAGCCTGCCTTCTGCATAGTTGTTTGCCCATAAGTTCCTGTCTTAACTTAAACACAGATTCTCAACATCTCAAGAATTATTTGTTAGTAATGCTTAGCAGGTGAGCCTTTGCTGGCATTGTGAGTCTGTTCAGTGGGCTGCTGGAACTAGCCCTTCCATGGTGTGTCAGAATTGAAGGAGACCAGACATCCCCGCAGGTCCACTGTAGTGCTTTGGTTTCTCTGGGAATTAGAGAGGCCTGGGTAAAAGGGAAGCACTGCATTATTATTGGAAAATGTTCTAGTCCTGGGTGGGGTCAGTGGCCAAGAGTTCACCCCAGGCAGCTCTCCCCAGGCACAGGAAGGAGGCAGGGGGAGCCCTTCACTTACCCCTGTGTCCCTGCTGTCTTCTTTTTCATTAAATGGCCAGCGTGAGGATTTAACAATGTAACAAATGTAAACAGACCCTTATGTATGTAGATTCCCAGGAACTCTGGTCCTCTTTTAATTGTCTAAATTGATTGATCGATCGATTGATCGATTGATTGAAAGAGTGTGTGTGTTGAAGCCAGAGTACAGCATGCGGGTGTTAGTTTTCTCTTTCCATCACTGGTGCCTGGCAGTTGCACTCAGATGGTCAGGCTTGGTGGCAGATGCCTATCCACTAAGCACCTCCTTTGCCCCTTGGCTTACCATTGTAAGCCATTCCCAACAAACTGGAAATCACATGAGCAATTTATTACAGTAAGAGACATTTTAAATTTGAAACAAGACAATAAAAAAAGTTACTGGTTTTGCCATAAAATTCACTTCTGTCTTCACCAAATGATAGAGTGCTGTCTATGGGTAGTAATGGGAGATCTAATAAATCAACAAAAAATGTTTATGAATTTTTGAAACTAATTTGAAATCTCTGATGACCTTATTTCTTGGTTGCTTCCTTATGGATCCTAAATCCATTTCTTGCCTTGAGATACAGATCAGCTCTATGATGAGCTCCCTTTCTGGGGCGTTTTCAGCACTTCAGTTAGTTACGCTTTGACTGACAAGGTTGGCCATCGGGCGCCCTTCAGCAGCAGCCTTCTCCTTAGCTTACAGAAATCACTTCTCCACACTTATAACTTGACTCAGCCAAGCAAACACCTTCTCTCTGCTGCTCTGTTTACCTCTGCAGGAGCCTTGGTCTGGCCGGCCCTGCCCTTCTTTAGTTCCCGTCTCATCCTGTGGTACATCTGAAAGCTGCTGGTGGGCTTTTTCTGGAGGATCCTTTTTTCTTTATTGGTTTGTAAGGTTCTGAAGACAGGGGTGGCATGGTGTCCTCCACTTAGGCAAAAATTTTTTGCTTAATAAAAGTGACTCAGTGTTCTTGCTCCCAGCCAAAAGAGCTGCATATCTGCTACCTCAGGTCTTGTTTCTTAAGAGCACAAAAACAGGCCTTCAACAATGTATTTCAAAGAATGTGGCCTATTTCATACATCTCTTAATGCAAAGGTACATTGGGTGAATAATAATAATACATAGAAAATAAATTTTTTAGTAATCTTTCTTGGACTATAAAAGCAGTACATGTTTTACTAACAAATTCCAAAAGGATAGGAAATCATAAAGAAGGAAAAATATATTCTTAATGATTTAGCATTTTAGATTTTTATAATATATACATTCAAACAAAGAACATAGTTTTTAAAAAATTGGGATGATGTGCTATTAGACGTAATAAATGAATTTTGTATGGATGTATGTGTGTGTGGAGGGTTAAGGTCAGCCCTGGGTGCAGGCCAGTGAGACTAGATTTGGCTGGCCAGAAAGCTTCTTAACCCACTTGTTTCTGCCTCCCCAATGCTGAGATTATGCAGTGTGCAAGCACACTGGCTTTGTACATGGGTGGTGGTTGCTCTGGGAGACATTTTTCTGACCTGAGCTATCTCTGTAGCCCCTGAACCTTACTACTTATCATTGTAATGTTAATACTGAGTAGACTGTTACCACATTATCTGTGTTATGGACTCATATCTTATTTCTGAGCTTTGACATATTTAAATATTATTGGACATTATTGAATATGAAATATTTGTCCTTATCTTTAGACACATTTAGAACAAGTGAGGTGCTCCTTATCTGCAGTGCTTGGGACCAGAACCATGATGTGGAGTACGGACACCTGGACACCCCCCCCCCTTGTTTTTGAAGATTTTTAGAGTGTCAGATTTTAAATAGAGATTTAATGCAATTTGTGGGGTCTGAGCTAACTCTAAACTTCAAAGTCGTTTATGTTCCATATACAACTTAGACACATAGCCTCAAGATAATTTTTGCATAATCTTTTAGTTTGTGAAAGTGTGTTTCATGGTGTGAGACTGTCTACTGTGGTCAGATTTGGGAACACTTGAGGTTGGGCTAGGGATGTCCAACCTATGGTAGGGCTGTAAATCAAGGATATTAATTTATCAAGTTTTTCCTATTCAGAAAGTTAGCATTTAGCCCCACCCCTGTAAGAAAATTCTAGTGATTTTTAAGTCAGAATCAGCCAATACTTTTAGTCTGTGGTGAGTTTTCTGTTTCAACATTCTTTTTATGAGTGTTTTAAAATGGCCGTCTTCATCCCAGATCAGAGAAAGAAGGAACAGAAAATAAAAATGAATTTGGCAGTGTTTATACAGGCTTTAAAAGAGAGGAAGTTTAAAATATTATTTTAAAGTTTCCATGATTTCCACTTTACATTCCGTGTTTCTGGGAAAAGTGGGTTGGCTTTTTTATTTTGCAGTCATTTCCACTTGAACTTTTGTTTAGGTCAGTATTGTTATGTAAGTGCTTATGTCAGCAGCTCTGTCACCATACGGTTTAGGCTCGCTTACCCTCAGGTGGAGGTGATGGCATGCTTAACCAAGGGTCAGATTCTACTGAGGTGGTTGAATTTACCTGTACTGTGGCTCAAAGGCTTGTGTGGGACTTGATATCCAGGGTCCCCTCCACAGGTACCAGCTCTGTTCTACCTTGTCTGCTCAACATCATTTGGGACTGGCCTGGCTCCTCTCTATGTTCCAGTTACAACTTGATCTGCTTAGACAAGAGAAAGATTACATAAGCTATTACATTGAGTATTGATCTGCACTGACCAGATAGATGCTGCCTTGAGAGCCTGGAGCAGGCCTCTGAACTGGTGGTGCTGTCTTGTTAAGGGCTTAGAGTCCATTAGTGTTGCCTGCTTGCAAGGGAATTGGAACGTGATAACAAGTCTGTTGGTGTCATCCTTGTTCAGGTCTTGTTTAGGCAGCGGTATTGTTGAGGTGCTGTGAGTGGAGCTTCCTTGTTATTTCTAGGAGACATAGTCTCCATAGATTTCCTGGTCTTAGTAGTCTTTCTGCTCTCTTCCCTGATATTCCCTGAGCCTTAACTGCAGGAGTGGTGTTGCAGATATAGCCACTGGGGTTGGGCACTTGAAGATCGGTTGTTCTCTACAGTTTGACCATTTGGAGCTTTCTATAATGGTCTCTGAAATCTCCTAGGCAGAGAACTACAGTCAACTAAGGAAGGCTGAGAGAATGACCAGAATTCATCTTCCCAGGGATGAGAACCCTAATTGGTTGTCCAATACCAAGTGGTCAGCTCTGAAATTCTATATATACAAGTAACACTTACTGAACTCGGCAAGTTGTGTTTATATATTTGTGCATGTATATGTGTTTGTATCCATGATGTATCAGTCACATAGAAGAAGAGCCATTGATTTGAGATGGAGTAAAGAGTTGTGGGAAGGGCTATGGGAGGAAAGGGAGAGGGGAGTGATAAAATTATGTTTTATTTAGAACAGCAGGACTTAGAACATACTCAGTAGGCATTACCTGATTTCACAGAGTCCTTAGATTTGGGGTGTGACTTTGCCTGTTAGGACATCTCTAGTGGGAGTTAGTGGCTTACCTCTTAATGGAATGCCACAGTGAGTCTGTCCAACGAGTGTAGACTGGTACAGTTATAAACCCATAGTAATTTTTAGCATACACCCCTACAGTACAGAACTCTGGTTCTTCCATAACTTGGGGCCTGTTGACCGGTTGTGGGTGTTGGCCTTTGATTTGCATTGTTGTTCCCAGAAGCAGGAAGCACACTCTTAGACAACTGGAGTGTTGCTTATCTTGGATAAAGAGAACACTAGAGGATACATAATAGGACTGTGCTCACTGTACCTGACCTGAGGTTCCTGATACTACTGGAGGCTCTCGGTAGGGTCTTCTGGGTCCCTGTATCACTTTTGCTGATAAGGTTTTAGCGAAAAAGCAGATCACTTTGGTAATAGTCACTGAGTGTTGACTGTATTATTGACTTTAGTTGGCTCTTTATAGGTGTGGCTTTTGGTCTGGTTGTTCCTATGATTAAGGATTATAATTTTCATTTTTTGATATTTGTTAAAAAAAGTACCAGCTAGGTTTTATGGGAAAGGTTAAATTCAGTGTTAGTTCAGCTTTCCAAAAACAGAGCCTTGGGTTGTCTGGGTTATGTGAAGAACTACTGGCCTGGTTCGTTTGTTTTGGGGTTTTCAGGTTTTCTGTAGTTAGTACTTTTCAGAGATTTTGTATATTGGAATATTGATTGACTCATTTGGGGGAATCTTACATTCGAAACAAAATGTTGTGAGGCTTAGGGGTAGCTTGATTTTTTACACATGCCCTGTTTTGTTTGGTTTCTCAGCAAGCTGTGAGTTTGTTCAGAGCTGTGTGCAGCGACATCTTTGATCACCTCTCCTGGAGGAGAAGAGTTGCAGGGTGGATGTTTGACGAACAGACCCCACTGCATCTGTGCTGATGTGACCAAAAAGTTGAAAGTGAGTTTCAGCAGCAGTGCAGTGGCTTCCAGACCCACAGTAGGTGTAGCAGAAGCTGCTTCCGCAACTGTTTCAGCAGCTTGCCAAGTGTGTAGGGCCACCCGCACTTCCTTCCTCTTCTTCAGCCACACCTCCATGCGCAGTTGCTTCTGCTTGCTTGAACTGGAAGAGCATCAGAATATTCTTAGAACACCTACCACAACTTGTTTCTCAGACTGCAGTTACCATATTCCAAACCCTGTTGGCTTAGCCTGTTTCATTTAAGTCTAGCCTAAGTATCTACATGTGTGAGCATATGCCATGCAGGAAGGCTGCTTTAAAGTGGCTGGTCTTAGTGATGCTTGCTGTTCAGAGAGATGTCGGCTCAATTATGCAGTTGTTTAAAAGCTGATTTGTAAAGAGCTTAGCATGAGAAAATGTTTATTCTACAAAGACAGGAAAAGGTAGTCATTGTCCTTAAGAGTGAATTTCAGGTTTGGAACCATCCTCCAAGACTGCAGCTGAGTGTTTACTAGTACAGTTTGCGTTTTCCAGACTTGATGAAGTAAAGTATTACTTTATTTAATTTGTTGTGTGTTTCTGCACATTTATTTTAAAATCTGTACCTGCCTGTGTCCCTAGAGGAAAGCTGCAAAGCTCTCTGTCTGGTTCATTACCAGAGAGGAGGTACACATGATTTTTCTCGTACTGTATCCCCACTCTTTTTGCCAACATATTCTATTTAAACTTTTTCTGAAACTAAACATATTTTTTTCATAGTTGAAATCCCAATACTAGGACAGAGGCGGGCCATACAGACCAAGGGTTGACTGGTGAACAGAGCTGTATAAATTTGAGACCACTGAAGCTAAGAGTGCAGATGTTCTTGCTAGCACTGTGGCCATTCTTTTACATCTGAGATTAAAGCTCTCCATTCTATGCTTTCAAATTTGCAATGAGTACATTACTTACGATGGCATGATGATGCAGTCCTATATTCTTGGCATGTGGGAGACTGATGCAGGAAGATCTTGAGTGAAGGACAACCTGGGCTACATAGTGATACTAAGTCAAAACATTGCAGCAGGGGATGCAAGTACTTAGATTTTTTTTTAAAAAAGGCATTTTATTGAAAATCAGATTTTAGTCATGGTGTGGTGGCACACGCCTTTAATCCCAGCACTCAGGAGGCAGGTAGACCTCTAAGATTTATTTATGTCCAGCCTTGTCTACAGAGCAGGACTACATAGCGAGACCCTATTTCAAAAACAGAAAACAAAAGAAAAGAAAGAGAAAATCAGATTTTAGTGTTAGTTAGAGATACTATTTTCTGTATCCCAAGATCTTACTGCTAGTTTTTCAGTTTGATGTGTTAGGGAAGGAGAACCTAGTTTAGTGAGCTCTTCTCTTGCTGTAGAGGAGCAGCTCCAGGGAGCAGCAGGAGTGCAGCAGCACAAACAAGGTGGTAGGTGGTCAGTTTGCTAACTATTGAGCCTTATAGCTTATTCCATCTCCACAGCCCCTAGCCTACAGAAAGGATTTGTTTTGTTGCCTTTAATTGAGTGTGTGCACTGCAGTGTGCGCTGCATATGTTGAGCGCAGGTCCACAGAGAGCTCGAGTTTCAGATGGTTTCTGAGTTCCAGGTGTTTGTGAGCCATCTGATGTGAGATGTTGGGAACTGAGCTTAGGTTCTCTGCAAGAGCAGTAAGCGTGCTTTACTGCTGAGCCATCTCTCCAGCCCCCTTCACAGCCTTTAAAGTTTGTGTGTTTGATTTACTTTGGTACAGGGATGAAATATGGTGGTATTTTATACAAACCAGGCTGGCTTCTAACTCTTCACCCTTCTTACTCTGCCTTTTGAGTGCTAGGCTTATTGGCAGAGCTGTGTTCTTGTTGCTAACATTTCTAGTGAGGGAACTGACTGTACAGAAAGGTCAGGTAACTTGCTGAGGGCCTGTGGCTTGTGATTGGTGGTCTGGACACAAACCGAATAGCTTTCAGAACCAGTGCTTAACTACTGACCACCATGCTGCCTTGCTGCAGAAACTGCAGGAATGGCTGTTGGAGAGAGAAGCAGGCAGGGGTAGTGGGAGGAGCTGCTGAGGCTCACTTGGAGCTGATGGGGGTGGGGAGAGAGGACTGTGTGCAGGGCAGTGGGGTACTCTGGCTCCAGCAGACTTGCCTTTCTATCCAGATGTCATCTTTTGTGTTTGCTCCCCCACACCTTGTACTTTCTCTCAAGCACACCTGAACCTGGGCTCTCTGGCTGCCCAGACACTCAGCACCTTCAGTGGGGTGTGAGCTGCTTTGGCCTCCCAGAATTACTCAAGCCTTTGGCTTATTTGTGATGTGTTTCAGTTTGGTGGAAAGCCCATAAGCCCACTTTGGAAAGGACTCCTTACTATGCTAGGGACTGGGAACAGTGCAACTGCTTTGCTCACAGTGACAGTTTTGTTTACTTTCTAGTGGCAGACATGGAGGTGTTTCGTGTGCTGCCTGTTGCTGGCATCACAGTGCATTTCTGCCTTGCTTAGAAGGAGTGTCTTATGTGGGTTCCTCTCCTCTGCTGCTGTAGTGGGAGCTTGGTGAGCTTGTCCAGGGGCTTCTGGAGGTGGGTTGGACTTATAGGCAGGCTCCTAGTCAGTCATAATCAGACAAGTTGAGCTTCATTATGCATACTTTGCTAGTGCACAGGTAGGATTCAGCAGATGCAGGTTCAGAGCCTATTACCTAGGAGGTCTTTAGAAAATGGCAGGTGTTCTTGGGGCTCATTGCTACTACTGTTTCTTTTCTTTTTCTTTTTTTTCGAGACAGGGTTTCTCTGTGTAGCCCTGGCTGTCCAGGAACTCACTCTATAGACCAGGCTGGCCTCGAACTCAGAAATCCGCCTGCCTTTGCCTACCAAGTGCTGGGATTAAAGGCATGCGCCACCACTGCCCGGCTGCTACTGTTTCTTTAAAGTTGTGATTCAGGCTGGGGCTGGGGCTGGGGCTGGGGCTTAGTGACAGAAAACTTGCCTAGCATGGGTGAAGCCCTGGCTTCAGTCTCGAGCAGTGGAAGGGAAAGGGGAATAGAGGGGAGAAAGAGAATAAGAGGAGACAGGTCACCAAGGACAGATGCGCAGTTTTCAGGTTTGTCTTGTCCTAGAATATGTAGTTTAACTTTAAGCCAAATTGAAACAAATAGAATGCACTGAAATCATTTTCTCTATTTTCCTCTAGGAGAAACAACAAATACTGGTAACAGAGTGGGTTGGCGTACAGTTTGCAAGGTATGTCCTTGTAACAGAGTGGGTTGGCATACAGTTTGCAAGGTATGTCCTCGAGCCAGTACAGACTCGCCTGCACCTCTCTCAGCCACCTCTCAACATTAGCACATATGGGCAGGACAGAGCCACTGAGATCCTCAAAGATGGAACAACAATTTATGCGCTCGCGCGCTCTCTCTCTCTCTCTCTCTCTCTCTCTCTCTCTCTGTGTTGCATGCATGTGTGGAGGCCAGAGGTTATCATCAGTGGCTTCCTTGATCATTATCCAGCTGATCCCACCCCCAATTTAAACACTCATTTACTCTCTGTGCGTGTTCCACAGCTGTCTCTTGTGAAGGTCAGAGGACAATTTCTATGTTCTAAAGATAGAGCTCAGGTTGTCAATCAAGGACCTTTACCCCTAAGGTATCTCACTGGCTCTCTCCATCTCACTGAACCTGAAGCTCATTGATCTGGCTAGGCTAGCCAGGGAGCATGAGCTCAGGGACCCACCTGTCATTGTGCTCCCCACCCCCATGCTCGCCAGCTTTTGCACCTGAGGTTACAAATCTGGGTACTGGGGATTGTTCTCAGGTCCTTCTGCTTGTGTGGCCAACATTTTACCCACTGCGCCATCTTCTTAGCCCCAGGCTTAACTTTTAACAACCCCTAGATTGATTTATCTAATTTGAACTATTTGCCACTTTTCAGAATTCATCTAAACAAAAATACAGAGGAAAAGAATAAAGATGAGAAAATGTCATAGGCAGTCCCAAGAAATCTGTTTTGAAGGTGAAAGTTGAATTTGCAAAAATATGCAGCATACACTTAGACAGGTAAGAATAGCTGAACACATGGAGTTAATTGAGGACTGAGGTTAGACAGAGTTTCTGGCCTAATAGATATAAATTAAAGTTTCTTCCAGGGATCTGCTGTCCAAGCACAGAAACACTTTTCAATTTAGATTTCCCTGCTTATACTGGTCAGTTATTAGCTCAAATGAACCAGGATAATACACAGTACAGAAGAAGTTGGTTCTAACACTATTATTACATACTAGTCTTATTTTTTAAAAAAATTATGAGGTTGTAGAAATGGCTCAGCAGTTAAGAGCACTGGCTTCTCTTCCAGAGGTTTCTGAATTCTATTCGTAGCATCCACATGCTGACTCACAGCCATCTCTAATGGGATCCAGTGCCGCCTTCTGGCATGCACGTGTACATTCAGATAGAGCACTCTTATACATAGAATATATTAATAAAAATACTTTATTTTGTGTGTGTGTGTCTGAATCTGTGCCTATATCTGTGTTTGTGCTCCAGAGTACAGGTGCCCAAAAGGGATGTTAGATACCCTGGGACTGAAGTCCAGAAGGGATGTCAGATACCCTGGGACTGGAGTTAGCCTTGGTTTTGGGAACTGAACTCAGGTCCTCTGCAAGAGCAGTGAGCACTTTTAACTGCTGAGCCAATTCTCAAGCTCCTTTGTGGTTTATTAATTAAAAATCTTAGTAAAAAATAGCTTTAATACCAGTCACATGTATGCAGTTGCCTTGGCTTTAAGATGAGACAATCTGACCTCAGGAGCCTGTGACATAATACAGTCCCACCTGCATGAGTGCCTATGGTTTGGCTTTTCTTCTCATCTTTGAAATAACGTGTTAATACTTTAATGCAACACTGCCCTAGTGTGCTTACGTTTTAGTTGGAGGCTGTGCATACCTCCATCATTAAACAGCACAGGTAGTGCGTCTGCTTTTAGAGCACACAGCTGGGACCATGAGAGAAGGCTTCACCAAAGTAGTGTGTGTGTATGCATGTGTGACAACTTGTCTGGGAGGTTGCCATACTTGTCACTGGATTCTGGTACTTATTTCGAAAGTGTTTGTTCAGTTTGTGAGATTGGAAGTGCTATTTTAACTTGTATAATTTTGTATATTTGGTTTTTCTGAGTCAAAGACATTTATAAGAACATATTTCTGTCAGAAGTTTATATTATAAAGGTTGAAAATTTTAAGTATGATATGAAATTTGGCTTCTAAAGCCAAAAAGTTTGAGACTTAGCTGGTCCATAAGAGTGAATGCTCATATACTGTGGGACAGTGAGTAGCCATGGTGGGCGGTTTCTGTGTGAGCGACCTCTGGCCAGAGTGGTGAGTGCCGCCAGTGTCCGAGGACTGCCTGATTCATGCTGTCAGGAAGCAGATAGTTCCTTGGGAAATAAGTTTCATTTCAAATGCAGTAAGAGTTTTGATTATATATCCTCTTTGTGTCAGTATTGATGTAGATTTGGGGCAATGACAAAATGGTCTCCAGGAACCTTAGATACTCAGAGATCACATGGCATCACTTGGAGATGCAGAGAGGAGGAGAGAGAGGACTGTGCCGGAGGGGCCTTCCTACACCCTCTACAACTATAGCTAGTCTCTGGACTATAGCAAATGGTTGCTGGGTTTCTGCCTATGTGCTTATTCTCCATTTTCTCTTCTTTGTGAGTTTCACATTATGCAGCCTAGTCTTGCTCATCTCCCCATCCTCTCATGCCTGCCCCTTCAACCTTGCAACCTGCCCCCCAAAGTAAAACACACAAACCAACCACCACCAACAAAGCATAGAAAACATCTCATCATGGAAACTGTAGTATGTGTGGCACAGTGTGTCCTACAGTATGTTCCTCTGTCCACACATCTTCACTTGCAAGTGTTCCTTGCAATGAATGAATCATTGATCTGGTTCAAGATCTCTGGCTTCTATGACACCTTATCTGGACTCCTCCTGGTTATCCCATTGTTGCCCTGTGTCATGGAGATCTTGTAGCTTTGGATCAGCAAGATTGGCTGGCCCTTTTACCTGTCCCAATAGTTTGCAGATGATAAGATTTTGGATTCTGGGCCTGGGTGGTGGCTGAGCTAGTCAGTCTGTTGGCTCTCCCTTATCCGCACTACCAGGGCAATAAGCACTGCTTCAGCTAGGCTGCCCAATGCCACCATTGGTAGGAGGGAAAGTCAGCTCTTCTGCTCTCATGCCCTTGGGGCAGCTCCACTGTGCTGCCCAGTCTAGGTTTGGGGCCTGCTGACTCTCCCAAGTGCTGCAGCCTGTGAGGGACTGGGTCAGCCTCCCATTCTCACACCCTGGGACTGGTTCACCCATGTCTTTGCTATCAGGGCCAGCTCCACTGTATTGGCCAGGTGAGGTGCGGGGCCCATGAGTGCTGCAGCCTGTGAGGGGCAGGGCTAGCTCTCCTGCTTTCATGATCCCAGGATCAGCTCTCCCAGCTACTGCTGGTGACTAGGAGGGGAAAGGGAGGGTATCAGCCCCATACCCATACCCCCTCACACCAGATGGGTGAGTAGTGGGGCCAGCTCTCCTGCACTTGCCCTCGGGGCTGGCTCACCCACACCCTTTCTACCAGGGCTAGCCCTACCATGCTGTCCTGAATCCTGTAGCTGGTGAGGGGCAGTGATAGTTCTCCTGAGCTCATGACCCTGTGGGCAGCTTTCCCACCCATGCCACCTCCAGCAAATGAGTACAAGGGTCAGCTCTCCCACAATCAGGCCATTGTGGCTGGCTCACTCACCCCCTTGCTGCCAGGACTAGTCCCACTGTGCTGCCTGGGCAAGGCACAGGGTCTCCTTTCCCCAGTTCTGCTGCTGGTGAGAGATGAGAGATGGGACCAGCTCTCCAGAGCTTGCTGCATCCAGCGAGGGGAGGGACCAGTTATGCACAGCCCATGGATATCCACATGATCCTCGGGGTCCTCGGAGGCTGCCAACCAGGGAAAGCCCACCATGTTCTCTAGTAGTAATATGACTTATGGACATCAACATTGACCCCTATTGCTGCATAGTCATGACTCAGATGTGACCCTCAGTGGCAGCTAGGGCTGGGACCTGACCATGGCTCCAGGTGTCAGGGATGGCCACTCATAGCAGGCTACTCTCCACTCTTGAGTCGCCAGTTCCATTTCTCTTCATAGTGCTCAAGCTGCTCCACTTCTCTTCCTCCTGTCTGACCACCACATACTCTCACATTGTGGTGGCTCCAGCTGCAGGCTGGCCATGCACCTCGTGGGTCCCTAGGTGACAGCCCCCATTGTGCTGAGTGGCTTGGGGACAAGGAGGTATCTATGGTCCACCTGTGCCATGGGCTGGAGGGCAGGGCTGGAGGGCATTGTGGTCTTCCTTGGGTCTCTGTCTTCTCCTGTGCTGTGCTGCCAGGATGTAATTGTTTATGTGTCCTAGGCATAAAACAGCTTTGGTCACCAAGCCACCCATCAAACTAGGATGGAACAAAGAGCGGCCATCTGCTTTGCCCCAGACTGGTGTAAGAACAGTACCAACAAGGTGTCCCTGCCCATTGCTAGGGGTCTCTCACCATAGTTTTAAAGTCTGATGGAATTTTACTTTTGAAAAATATTTGTCATTTAAACATAGCTTATCAAACTTGTCAGTTATTTCTGATTCCCCTCCCCCCCCCCAAATTGCTTCCAGTGAGCTGCTACTTTTGGTTTGTGGACTGTGGTACTTCTCAACTTATATTTTGAATTGTAAACTTTAAGTATATTATATAAATAGATTTTTAATAATGACCCTGACTCATTTTATATCTCAATTGACTTAAGGCTCCCAAAATAAAATAAATAAATAGAAAACCCACAAGTTGATTGTCTCTCTTGTTCTACAGGTATCCATTATGGTGTTGACAATGAAGGCCTTATTCCTAGCAGATTTGCTCACATGAGAGGACCCGCTCAAGCACTTTAAGTCTTTCCCTTCGTTGAAGCAGTATGGCGGGGTTCAAGCGAGGATATGATGGGAAGATCGCCGGGTTATATGATCTGGATAAAACCTTGGGTCGAGGCCATTTCGCAGTGGTCAAGCTTGCCAGGCATGTCTTTACAGGTGAGAAGGTGGCCGTGAAAGTCATTGACAAGACGAAGCTGGACACTCTGGCTACTGGTCATCTCTTCCAGGAAGTAAGGTGCATGAAGCTAGTGCAGCATCCCAACATTGTGCGTCTCTATGAGGTCATAGACACACAGACCAAACTGTATCTCATTCTAGAACTTGGAGATGGAGGAGACATGTTTGATTATATAATGAAGCACGAGGAGGGTCTTAATGAAGACTTGGCCAAGAAGTACTTTGCTCAGATAGTTCATGCTATATCTTATTGCCATAAACTCCATGTGGTTCACAGAGACTTGAAACCAGAGAATGTAGTCTTTTTTGAAAAACAAGGTCTTGTGAAGTTGACAGACTTTGGCTTCAGCAACAAATTTCAGCCAGGAAAGAAGCTCACTACAAGCTGTGGATCTCTTGCATACTCTGCTCCAGAAATCCTGCTTGGTGATGAGTATGATGCCCCTGCAGTAGGTAGGTAACCTTCCCAGGATTCTGTGTTGGAAGTCTGCCGCTGCTGTTAGTTGGTTACAGTGGTTGAAAATAATTTCAAAGAGGTTTTTGATTATAGGTGTCTTATTTAAGAAATTTGGTTTCATGAATACTGTGTGTTCCTAAGCTGGCAGACAGATTATTTTGAACTTATAAGGGAAAATGTCTAAGGGCATCTTTAAAGCAAAGATAGAGTATTGTTGAAGGGAGCCCTTCAGGGCACTCACTGCAGGTTCTTTTCTTCTTTTTTTATTTTTATTTTTTAAGATTTTATTTATGTATATGAGCACACTGCAGCTGTCTTCAGACACACCAGAAGAGGGCATTGGATCCCATTACCGATGGTTGTGAGCTACCATGTGAGTGCTGGGCTTTGAACTCAGGACCTCTGGAAGAGCAGTCAGTGCTCTTAACCACTGTGCCATCTCTCCAGCCCTCGTGGCTTTTTTTCTTAAAGTTTGAGTTTACTTCCTTCCCATCTTCTTAGATTGTTTCCCAGGGATAGTAACCCTGGCCATCCCTTCCTGTGAATGTCCTTTAACCTTCTTGTCACACTACATTGGAGTGGTAACATGACTATTACCCACTGTGTGAAGAATTAGAAATTGAACTATGCTAATTGTGACCTTGAATAAGTAACTGACCACTCTGACCATTTCTTCATCTGTAAGATGGGCAGCCTTCCTGTGGCATTTTGTTTGCTTTTTCATTGTACAGATGGGAACTTTACCCCATCACCACGGGAACAAAGGGCAGAATAGGAAACTGCTGTGCTACATGCCTGTATGTGTGGGGCTCTTGATGGGGTCTTCAACATTCCCAGCTGCCCTTGCCTTCTTCCCCAGCAGCCTTTGTACTCTTGTCAGAACTATCTGTCTGTAGTGGGAGAGCCTGCTGTTTTTCAGGTTAGATTAGCTTTGTTCCCTCAAACCATATTGGTTGTGAAGGTCATACAAGAAATTGTTTTGACTTGAAAGGATGTGTTGAACTGAAGGTGCCATCAGCTTTAGATTTTATTTAATCTCAGAGAAACATATTCGGAGGTTATACGCACAGGACATCAGACTCCATAGACAAGTGTGTTGTTGTGTGAGCTGCAGATCCCAGGAGATAAGTGAGAACAACATGCTGACACACGTTAGATTGAAGATGTCGTATAGAACACGGTCGGACAGAGTTTGTTAGACTGGTGGGTTCTGGAAAAGAAGGGATGGTGGATGGCCTCTGCCTTCAAGACCACCTGGTTCACTCAGCCTTTTGTTAGAGTATTTGAGCCAGAGATTTTGGTGAGTGAAGCCATTTAAATCAGAAAATAAAGCCAGGTGACAGAACAGGCATGGATGTCAATATGTAAGACAGGGTGAGACAGGCAGAAGAGAGCTGTAGTAAGATGCCTTCCTGCTTTCCACACATGAAGTGAGACCAAGCCAAATGTGAAAACCAAGAACAATTGTGTAATTTAGAAGACAGTTTGGCAATACTCTGGTAAAGAAAGATGTACACATCCTGTGACCAAGTAGTTCATGTGTGTGTGTGTGTGTGTGTGTGTGTGTGTGTTTGTGTGTGTAAAACACAGAGCCTTGTGAATGCCTACTAAAGGAGTGTGATTACATCACTGTTGAATAAATTGTTCAGTATTCCTACTTAATTTTGTAGGTTGGTAAACATGCAGCACATATGTCATCATGATGGATTTCTTCAAGTATGTGTAAGGACAGAAAGAAAGTTGGTATAAAGAGCATATATGATACAAATTTTATGTATGTTTAAAGCATAATGCAGTGGCATGTGTTGATGATGCATGTGCCATAAAATGAACATGAGGAGACTGTTCCCAGGAAGTTTTGTTTCTGTTCTATTGGCATTTCTACATTGATGCTCAGATATTTTCATTCAGTGTTCTCTCCTCCCTCCCCCCTCTCCCTCCTCCCTCCCCCCTCTCCCTCCTC
>JADRCH010000127.1:1893039-1912147 GCA_019843965.1 Rhynchomys soricoides | reverse complement strand
TGGGTCTGTCTGTAAGCGCTCCACTAGTGAGTGGGTCTGTCTGTAAGTGCTCCACTAGTGAGTGGTCTGGGTGTTTATTTTTTCTGCTTTGTGACCTTGCCTCTATTCACACTCACTTTTCCTGGGTGCAGACTTGTGTCTGTGAGATTTTCCGATAGCTTGCCAGTGCGTATATTGTCTTGGTGTTGTAGCCTCCTTCTAGAGGATAGGCAAAGGCAGGGTGTGTGCCTAGGTGGGAAGTCCTGGCTTCTGGGCTTGCTGTGTGATAGGCTCAGTATCTCCTCTAGATGCCATCTTCTTTTCCAAACCCACGGTCCAGTTTTCCTACCTGGAGCTGGTCTGCTAGAGCTGTGTACAGTTAGGAGATAGAACACTCAGAGCATCATCCTTTGGGTCAGTCCCTTCCTGTGCCCAGTGTAAGTCTAGAAAGAAGCACCATAGAAGGTCCTGCGAGCTGGGGTTTGGGAGTCATCCTTCATTCCATCCTCTGTAGACCCCTTTCCGCCAAGTCTAGGAATGTGGGGGAGATGGGGGAGTGGGGACTGACTAGATCGTGTTCTGGAGGCTATTGCTCCACTCTCCTCTATGGGCTTCTAGACGGCTGTGTCAAGCTGACTTCTTGTTGGAGAGGGAAGGAAATGATGGTGTGCATAAAAACTCTGGAATCTTTATTCCAGAGTTAAATAGCAGCCTTGGGGGCATTGTGGAGAGACTGCCGTGTGGCAGTGGATGGTGGGGTTACCTATGGGAGACAGGCAGAGGGATGCTGGGACTTCTGTTGGCCATGGCTGGGAGGGCCATGGCTGTTGGGAGTATGGGAATGGGGCTTCATGGAGATTTCTGGATATGTTTTTTTGTGTCCCAAAACAGTTCTAGGAAAGCACTTATTCAGGTTTTCTTCCTTGTAGAAACTCTAAACTGTGAAAACTGTTGGACCTCAGGCTTCTGGCTTCTACAGTGCAGAACCCTGACATTGCTTAGGACTTCCTGACCTCACTAAGGTTTTAAAGTTTCAGGTTAAAATTAGATTTGGCATCGAGACTTTTAAAAATCTCTTTTGAGATTTGGAATCTTCCTGGGATATTATTTTTTTGACCTGAAAACTATATTAGATGTTTCCTAATTTATAGACAAACATTTCACAGATGAAATAGACAGTGTCAGCACTAATTTATTATGACCAGTTATAGAATAAATAGAAATTAAATCTAAGTTACTTTAAACATGGCCTCACATTAATATAATGCAAGTTTGGCTTCAGATTAAACATGTAGCTTTATATTTGTATATACACTCTGTATTATATATGTACACATTTTACAAATATGTAAAATATTTGTGTATGTGTACTCTGTAGTATCTCTTACACTCGTGGCTCTGCGTTTAGTGTTGATCATCCTAAGTCATGAATGTGTACTCGTGCATATTAATATACAGATGGTAGAATACTTCCTAAGTCTATGCTCCATCCTGCATCCAAGTACTGGCCTTTACATTCTCTCAGTAATCATTGCTCTAAAATAACCAGGAGCAATCTCATCCAGAGACCTGTACATCGTGGTCCTTTACTGTGGAGGTTGAATGCTCTGCTCCTGTCTCCAGAAACCAGGCAAGGATGTCTAATTGCTATTCCTAACAGTGCCCCAAAGCATACACAGTGGGAGGGAAGAAATAAAATTCTCTCTGCTTATAACTGACATGGTTAACTACCTGGGAAATCTCAAGAAGTCTACAAAAAACTTAACTAATAAATGAGTTCAGCTCATAGGACTTAAAATCAGAGAAAACACAAATACGTTTCTGTAACAACAATGAATAAACACATGGAGGACAAAATTAAAACAGTATTGTTTATAATGAAATAAATAGGAATGCGTATGGACATATCTAACTGGAAGTGATGAAATGCTAACGTGGAAAATCAAAGACCCGAGGTAATGCAGAGTATGCCCCGTTCACTGACTGGAGAGTGCAGTGCAGATGTCACCCTGTCCACAGGGGTCCAGTCAGCACAGCCCTCAGCTGGTGCTGCCCAAAGCTCCTTACACAGAGAGAGATATTTAAAGTTAAAAAACAAAACCCACCACCACCACCACTAACCAGGATTTCAGAGGAGTCACTAATAAGATAAGACCAGATTTAGAACCAGTGTGGCAAAGTTCTTACAAAATAAAATGTGCAGTTACCATGCAGCCCCATGGCCACACGCCTGCTGTGATAAATGGCTGTGCTCACATCGACCCACAGGTCCACCATCATGGGGAGAGCAACACCTTCCTCACCATGGGGTTTGTGCAGCTCACCATTGAAGATCGTGAGTCCGTCCTAAGGGTGGGAGAGTATGTAATTTAATGTGAGCACTAAGTAGGGAGAGGCAGGGGGATTAGGAATTCAAGCTTTAGTTAATCCCACCTCCTACCAGAAGACCATACACTCTAATTCCATTTATGGGATTCTCCTGAGGTAACATTGTAGGGGACACGTTGGTGAGTGAGGGTTAGAGGTAGTGGTGGTTCAGCAACACAGGCCAAGGGGAGCCCTAGGACAGGATTTCTGTGTCTGCTTATAGTAAATTGCATCAAAACCGTGCACAAGTAGCTTTAAAACATTGAGGTCTGAGTGATGTGTGCCAGCTGTCAGCGTCTGCTTCTGGTCTGTTATAGTTAGGGTAAGTTCTGCTCACTGGGAACACCATGTGACACATCTGACCCTGTCCTATAAATCTGAGTGTGTAAGGTTGGGAGGGAGAGGGAGAGGGAGGAGGAGGAGGAGGAGGAGGAGGAGGAGGAGGAGGAGGAGGATGTGCACACTCCAGGCAGTAATCCATCTCCACCCTACTCAGCGCCTCACCTCACTCTGCATAATCTGTTACTCAAAGGCAAGTCTTCACTGGGACGGATACCCTAACCCTAACTCCAGTTCTCTGGGCTCTTTTACTTCCTGCAGTAATAGTGCCTGACACAAAAGCCCTCAGACCACTGATAAAACTGCCTCAGTGTGTCCTGTTTTGGAGAGTCACAGAATGCCTTGGTCTGTGCTATAGCTGCTGTCCCATGAGGACATTTGGCCTTAGATCCTGGCTGCCTCTGGTTGTGGGAGAAAGGATCGGAGGTGCTCTCTACCCTGGAAACCTATCCTCGGGGGAATTTCTACAGGGTTAGCTGCCATGGGAAAGTGGGGAGGGAAGGCGAGCCTGGAGCTTTTCCCACATGTTGGTTTTAGTTGTAGTTAACTTTCAGAAGCTTGTTTACATAGCATACCAAGCCAGGATTTAAAGCTGGGATGTTCTTCCCTTTTAAAAAATGTTAAAGAAAGAAAAAGAAAGTAAGTACTGGTATTTGTTGTGTAGTTGGTTAGACTTTGTGTTTAAAAAAAAAAAAAAAGTAGCTTAGTTGATAGAGCCCTTGCCTGACATAGAGAAGGCCCCTGTTTTACCCCCACTGCTGCGCAAACCTGATGAGGAAGAGGGGTCAGAAGTTGAAGATCATAACCTCTCCATCCCATCTTTCCCTTGCGCATCAGTGTGGACACAGGTGAGGCTGGAACTTCAGGAGTGCTTTAACAGCAGGTAGGCAGCAACCATTTAAACTCAGAAATGCGTGTAGATGCAGAATGGTCACACCATCAGGTCTCATGCTCAGAACACTGACACACCCCCTACCCCTTCTTTGAGATAGTTTTGTACGTGATCCAGGCTGGCATCCAACTCAAAACCCTCCTGTCTCAGCCTTCTGAGTGCTGAGCTTATAAAAGGGAGTCTGTTTTCTCTGTTGGCCTTTTTTATTTTTAAAGCTATATTTATGTATAAAATGTAAGCCTTTTGAAGAAGAACAACTGGCTTGTAAAACAAAGAATTTAGTGGTTAGAACAAATCTCTGGTGTTTTGTTCATTTGTTTTGTTTTGAAACGAGGTGTCTTATAGCCCAGGCTGGCTCAGACTTGCTTATGTGGCTGAGGATGGCCTTGAGCAGTGTGTGACTTAATTCTTTCAGTGTCTGTAGTTTCTGTCAGTCAGCTTCTCACTTACCACACTGACAGTGCAGAGCTGAGTTACCCACGCAGACTGATCTGCAGAATCGAGGCTTCTTCATAGTTTTCGTCCCAAACAAGCCTTCCCAGCTTATGCCTCACCCCTTCTTCTTTAGTAGCCACACTTAGAGAACCCCCTGGCTTTAAAACCCTGACTACCCAGGTTTTGTGGATGAGCTTTTTGTTGTTGTTTTTAAATAAAGCCAAGGATTAGAGAGATAACTCAGTTGGTAAAATGGTTGGAGGGCCTGAGTTTCCTCCTCAGAGCCCATACTTATAAAACGTCAGGTGTGAGAGTGTGTGTGCTAAGTAGTTGGAGAGAGACAGACCTGTGAGGCCAGCCTTGTCTACTTGTTAAGTTTCAGGTCAGTGGGAGCCCTGTCTCAAAAAGAGTAAAGCTGCGGATGGTGCCTGAGGAACACTAGCTGGTGCTGTCCGCTGCCTCCACACATAGTCTACACCTGCAGGCACACAGACACACAGATGCATTCTATGTTTCATAAATTAATGCCCAAAGTAATATCCTTAAATTTTAACTTAAGGCAAAAACTATAGCCTGTCAGCCATTGTGGCTCTGTGTCTGGGGATTTGAGGGATAGAGGCCCTCTCCAAGGTAGGTCTAAGACCTGGAGCCAAGGCTCTGGGCATGATGCCCCTGCTGAAAATAAAGGAGGTGCAGCAGAGAGGCGGAATAAAGAGAGCGCTGGCGGTCAGGTGCCTGCGTGTGTTTGTTCCACAAATACTGCACGTTGTGCAGTGCCTGAGGAGGCCAGAAGAGGGCATCAGATATCCTGGGAATAGAATTACAGATGGTTAGAACCACTGTGTGGGTACTGGGAATTGAACTCAGGTCCTCTGGAAGAACAACCAGGGCTCTTAAGCACTGAGCCATCTCTCAATCCCCCACCCCCACCCCACCCCCACTTTTCCTACTGTAGATTATCTATCTTACTATAAATTATCTAGCTGTGACTTGGGTAGGAAATGATGATAGGAAATTTGAGCTAAGGTTTCTAGACAAGGCTGTTCCTGAAGAGTCCATCAACCAATGGCCACATCACCAACCATATTACACACCGTAATGGACTCGGAAGTGTCCAGAACATTTGTTGTTTGTTTTTAAACTCATTTGACTCTGTTAGCTAAGTTTATATGCATCAGCTCTTCACGGGATCTTGACATATTTGCTAAGGTTCGTAGGAGAACCTCTGTGGACTGAGAGCTTAGTAGACAGAGAGGAGCCCCAGATGGTATGACCCATCACTCTGTGCCAGGGTGGGCTTCTTGTTTCTCTGTTTAGAAGTACTTAACTTTCTAGAGGACTGAAATTGGTGGAACAAAGTCTTACAAGACAGTGAGTCCAGCAGGATACCAGGACCAGATGATGTAAATCTTATTAGGAGTAAGTCATCTCCAAGCTTGTAGTCCAGCATCCAAAGTAGCCTTTTTGGTTTGGGGTTTTGGTGACTTATGTTTTTAAGATAATACACAGAAGAGCCTTTCTATTGGAGAACACCATTTGCTAACTGGGCTGGGCTGTCACAAGCAAGCATTAACCTTTAGGCTCCTGAGGGCTTGCTCTCTGCTTCTTTTGAGAACTTGTCTCGGCCCGTGCAAATGTGCTTTCAGATGGCACAGTGGGACCAGCCAAACCCATGATTCCCCAAGGGGCAGAGTCCCACTGTTCTCAGGCGTAACGTTGTGCAGTGTGGGTGCCTTGCTGACTGTCCAATACAGGCACAACTGTTACCAGAGTATAAGAAAACAACTTGATACCAACTGCTGGGATTGCCCATCTAGCTTCAATGTCAAAATCAACTAGGGAGTCTGGGTTCATCGGTGGAGAATTTGAGTGGCCTCTGTCTAACCTTTGACTCTCTGGCGTTGTTGAAAGAGGGGAGAAGGCTGTCATGTGAAAAGGGGTTGCCTTCTATGAGATGGGGTGCTGAGACCCCTAAACTGTTAGGCACTGTGTTCATAGAGACCTGCTTATGCATTAACCCCTCCCCCTCAAGTCTCTCCCTTCCTTTGCCTTTTCTTTCCTACTTTAGTGTCTGCTTTTGTACTTCCTGTCCTCCTGCTGTAGCCTTCAGAGTGCTGGGATTCTAGGTATGCATGACCACACCCTGCTAATAACTTTGGAGTTGGCCCTGACTTGGCAGTGCACCAAGAGGCAGAGAAGAACAAGAAACAAACCAAACAAAACCCACAGTTCTTTGTACCTAAAATGGACAAACCACATGTATTTTGCTTATGGCTGTCATTCAGAGTTTCTTACAGATTTACAGTAATTTTATATAAAATGCTAGCAAACTCAGCATTTCCATTTCCAGCTTTCAGCTAGTAGGTAGTGTGGAGACCTCTTTTTAAAAGCCTGTTAGTGAGTGATACACTGTGGAAAGGGGTCATTCTTCTGCTGCTCCTAGCCCTGTCACTGCTGACCCCAGGCTTCAGTGTGATGAGCTCTTGGTGTGCAGCCTGGTGAATATTAGTGTACATGTGTTGACTTTGCATCTGTGTCTGCCTGTGGCCCTTTAGAGGAGGCCGGGGCCCAGCACAGGTTCCTCTGCATCTTACACTGGTTCTTCAGTTGGGTATTCACGTCATGTGGACAAAGTAACAGGACTAATGTATTCAGAAGGTAGCAGGAGAAGAACTATTGTAGATGCTGACTGGAAGGATGGCTTATCTGGGGAGAAGACGCGGCAGGCCCCTTGGGATGCAGTCTGGCAAACATACTCTTGTTCAGCTAAGGGTTTGTATATGAAGAGTTGAGGGGGAGTGAGCACTGACCTGTGCTTGGCCTTTCTGAGCAGATAAAAGGGTCTCATCAAACAACTTGGAAGTAGGCACTGTATAAGAAAATACAAGTGATTAAAACTATAGTGATCAAGATTGCGGTAGACAGTCGTGTGAAGGGTACACACACCGAAAGGATGGCGTGGAAGGCTCACAGATGACACACAGTCAGCTGCTTCCCAGGAAAAAAGGTACTGAGGTAATTCAGTGGAGAAAAGACAGTTTTTCAGTATGGTCACAAGCAGAAAGAGGGCTTAGATAGATAGGACCTTTACCATTTGTATAAACTCAGCTTGCCTCATAGGCTTGAGTGTAAGATAGAACTTCTAGAAAAAATGTGGCAGTCTTTGCCACCTCAGCTCAGGCAAGGCTATTTTAGATGTCACAATGAAAAACATGTTTCATAAAAAAGAAAATCTATATTTGATTTCATCAGAGTTTATTCCCACTTCTTAAAAGATATTGAATAAGTTGAGAGAAAGTGCTTGGAAGTCATTTACCTGATAAAGAACTTGTTTCTAGACAGTGTTACACACTCTCAGCTTGGTTTAGTAGTTGGGAGTGGTGTCCGAGGTAGGAGCGGGAGCTGGAAGCCAATCTGGACTAAACAGCAACATTTTGTCACAAATCAAAACAAAACTGTAACAAAACTGTAACCAAAAAAAAAAAAAAAGACTCAGTGATAAAAGTCAGCCTAGCTTAAAAATGGACCACAGTGATGGACACCTTTAATCCCAGCACTGGGGAGGCAGAAGCAGGCAGATCTCTGGGATCAAGGCTGGTCTGGTTTACAGAGTGAGTTCCAGGACAGCCAGGGCTACACAGAGAAATCCTGTCTCAAGAAACAAAAACAAAACAGGCATGTACAGTCAGCTCACCAAGGAATAAGGGATGCCAAATGAACACACCTACGCACTGTGTCATACTGGCCACTCAAGAAGCATAAGTTAAAAATGATACCTATTAGGACAGCTGTAATTTTTGTTTTCTTTTGTTTTTTGTTTTGTTTTGGTTTTTGTTTTTTTTCCACACAGGGTTTCTCTGTAGCCCTTGCTGTTGTGGAGCTCACACTGTAGTGACTTGACTGTAATTTTTAGAACTGATGATAGCAAGAAGTGACAGGGACCCTTGGGCTCAACTTGATTGGACTTGAATGGAACAACCTAAACCCTGGCACTTTTCTGATGGAACCGTAAGATCAAGTTACCTCTGTAGAAATGGCAGCATATATAGGCTACAGTCACCTAGCAAGACCCAGCAAGCACATGCTTGGCCTTTTACTCAAGGCAAGTGAGCATTTATATTAATATAATAGCCTGTAAACACTGGGCATGTGGCTCAGTGGTAGAGTTCTTCCCCTGGGTTCAATCTCCAGCACACATGCCCCACCTCCAAAATCCTGTAAGCAAAAACAGTGCCTTTAGTTGCATTGTTCATGGTCGCCCCAGGTTGGGCGAAGTTGTGAAACAGCTGTGCAACTGAGTGCTCCTGATCGGGGGTCTCAAATGCTCTGATGAAACCACATGCCTTATACTTATGGCAAAGCTTAAAGGACACACAATAGATCCATGGGGCTTATGCGGGGAGCTGGGTTTAACCACAGGGCAGCACATAGAAACCATGCAAGATGGTGAGGTGAAGATGCTTTACACCTGACTGTGGTGTGCTTATGTAACGGTTGGGACTTGCTGAATGTACCCTTAGAACTGGGGTGTGTGTAAATTACACCTTAAAGAACTTGGGGGAAATGATCAGCACTATAGGATCTTTAACAGGCTAGTATTCAGGATTGTTTATGATGTCAGAGCTTTGGGGGGGGGGGGTCCTAACAGGCTGCCAGTAGGTCTTTCTAACTGGCATTAAGTATTATTTGCTTTCATAATCAGAAAACAGTAAATATTCACTTTGCAACCAAGAAGTAGATAGCCAATGTTTAGAGACCTTCCTGGCTAACATTACAATACGAAGGCACAGTCTGGAGGCGTCAGCCAGGGTATATATTTGCTGAAATTTTTAGAAGACATACTGATGCTTTTTGAACATAGGAAAACAGTTGTATACATTTGTATGTCCCATGTCTAGTTGAAGTATCAGGTGTGGACAACTGACCCAAGAATAGATATATCGATGTGAGAATTGTGGAACTCATTGCTATCTTAAAGTTTATTTTTCTTTCTCTTCTAACAAGGAAGTCAAGCCTCCTGGCAAATTTAACCTTTTATGTTTTCTAGGGTGATGCCGTATCCTTTTTAAATGCATGCCTCAGTTTCCCTAAGCTTCATTTCGTTAGGCACTGTGTGACTTCTGGAGGAAGCCTGTTTGTCTCAGCTGAGTGTTCCTATGTAAAGGGATTTCTGCAGCTGATACTCGTCTGGCTTTTCACCCATCTTCAATACACTTTGAGTTTTATGCAGAATCAATGGAAGCCTTACCTCAGCAGTTGTCCGCAGACTTCAAGTTTATCAAGTGCCAATCATTCATACTCTTAATTGTGTCATACTGACCAGACAGAGGGAATCACACCACATTTGTCCTGAGTGGAAACAGTCTACTTTGTGTTCAGAGTCAAACTGGTTGTATAGGACTGAGTGGGGGATTGAAGTGTTACTACCTGGAACCAGCTGCGAAGTCACTGTGTCCTGACTAGTGGGCATCCCTTTGAAAGACCATCTACACTTGACACATCATGAAAGTGTCCTCACACCCTTGTCTCTCCATGTGTGCTGCTGTGCCCACACCCTTGTCTCTCCATGTGTGCTGCTGTGTTCATACCCTTGTCTCTTGATGTGTGCTGCTGTGTCTATGCCCTTTGTCTCCATGGGTTTTACTTTGATGATGTGGACATCTCAGACTTTGAGATCAGTACTATAATAAAATTGAATGACAGCTAGGGATTTTCCCCTAGAGTTTATAAAAGAAGGTAGATCAAAAAGATTTTGTAAAGGTGTGCATTTGTAACTAATTCTTCACCATTGTCTTTAGCAATTCCTTGAGGGGTTGTTCTGATTAGGTAGAAAATTTGAGGTAATCAGTGCATTCAGATGGACTTTGGGAATATAACTGGCTACCTGTGTTTGCTCTGACTTTGGTGTTCCCTTCACCAAGAATATGCAAATCAATCTATCCTGAAGCAGGGAAATGGAAGCAGTTAAAACCACCACCACCAACACTGCCTGATTTCTTAGATTCCCTCCACATGTTAGCATTGAGATCACACACACACACACACACACACACACACAACCATACATCTCCACACACATATGGACATAGACACATATGTACATGCATACATATATACAAAGATGGTCAGTAATCCTAGTTTTAGAAAAAATGTTTTATGACAGCTATAGATTTTTGTGAAACATACATGGGCTTGTTAAGTGTTCTTAATCTTTGAAGCGATTACTTGTGTTAAAAATAGAAATAATCCTCCAGGCACTGATGGTACATGCCTTTAATCCCAGCAGTTGGGAGGCAAAGGCTGGCAGATCTTTTAAGTTCAAGGCTAGCCTGCTCTACAGAGCAAGTTTCTGGACAGCCACGGCTACACAGAAAAACCCTGTCTTAAAAAGAACAAAAAGAAAAAAATGAAGAAAGGAAAGAAAATATTGGAATTTTTATTACTCTTGTTATGGAGAGATTGATCTGTGAGTCTCTTGAGGAGACCCACAGATTGCTCCATTACAGGTGAAGACTCCCTGGCTCCAGGAATACAAGACTATGGTGAGGCCTCCTCCTTTCTCTGTTCATTCTCGTTCCTGTAAAATCTCTCTCTCTCTCTCTCTCTCTCTCTCTCTCTCTCACACACACACACACACACACAGAGCGCACTGCTCTCATTCCTGTTCCTGTAAAATCTCTCTCTTCTCTCTCTCTGTGAGAGAGAGAGCGAGAGAGCGCACTGCTCTGTACCTAGAGACCATGGTTCTTCTCATGAAGCCATGCTAAAAGAAGTAGCCTGTGATTTTATTTTTATTTTTTTATTTTGTTTTATTTTTTTTGCCTGACGATCTACTTTCTTCATTTATGAAAGCTGTTTCCTGACTGGTACTAGGTTTGTAAAATGGGATGTGAAGGAATGCTGAGTTGGTGTCTATTGCCTGCCTGGATGGATGTGTGCATGCAAACTCACAGTGTGACTGTGGATGTGGGTGTGCACAAGCTCACAGTGTGGCTGACAACTCTCTGGGTTCTTGCACTTTTTCCTGTTTTGACTTGAGCAAACAAGTATGCACAAGGTGGTAAAGAGCTGACTAAAGCAAACTGCAACTGGTGATCACTGGTCACCCTCTGCAGTCTGCTGTGCACTTCTTAGAGGCCTTCTCCTCTTAGCTTTGTTTATTTGGAAGCCAGGAATAAACACTGCCTGCCCTTGCAGCCTGGAGCTGCTGTTTCCACAGTATTTACAGAACTGTGCTGCTCTGCATGGTCTTAGGTTCACCGCAGTAGCAGGCTCAGCTGGGTCCAGAGAATGAGTTCTGTATTCGGAGACCTCTGCACAGTGGTGAAAAAGTAATGACTGCCTCCAGCCAAGATTTCTGGGTCCTAGGTCTCTAGGCTGGAGGACAGTGAGAAAGAGCTTAAAGAGGTTGAGGTGGTAGGCGGGCTCTTGGGGGATTTAAGTACCTGGCAGAATTGTGTCCTTGACTTGGGAGTCACAGGATCTGTAGAGCAAATGGTCAGTGCTGCTTCCTAAGCTTAGATGCAGTATAGAAGTGCCATTGCTGAGGCTGGGCCACCGATGGGGACAATTTGGGACAAAGTCTATTCAGGAGGCATTGATTTTTAGTTGCATGGAGCATTTAGATTCACTCACATCTCGCTGGAAAGGAGCCAGCCATGGTGATCCACTTCTCACCTTGCTGAGGAAGGACTACTCCCCTGAAACCATGCTTCAGAATAGAAAACGTTGGAACTAAGGGTGCTAGAGACAGCTTGCTGCGTGTGGAGAGGCTTGGTCCTACCTGGCAAGCACCCTACCCCTGAGCACAGCCCTGGCCCAGCTTCACTGTTAGCGGGCAGTTATCTGTTGAAATAACCTGCTTTGCTATCCTCGGGACTAACCACAAACCTTTTTTGAGCAGGGTAACCAGTGCTCCAGGTGATGTTGGATTCAGACCAGTAGCTCTTGCTGGGTAAATGGGAATTTAGTGTGGTAAACCACAGGCAGCTAAGTGTCAGATTTATCACATGGGAAACAAGGGACCAGCTTTTGTTGTAGGCTCCCAGGATCCTCATACTTCTGAGAATAGTCTTGAGTGTGTTTGCACAGGTCACATGTCAGTTGCTAGTAAGCTCTGTTTGAATAAAGGTGTGTGCATTTTAGCAGGCGTAGGAGGTGGTGTAGGCATTGCTGCCTTATCTGCGGTGACTTTAGAGCATTCTGGTTCTGTTTAGTTACTGACTCCTGACTAGTTCTGTTAAAAGAAAGCTCAAGGAAAAACAATAGAGGTTTCTATTTGAAGCTCTCATTCTTCCCATTTTATTACTTTCTCATTTTTATTTTAGATAATTCACATTAGAAGTTATTTTTTAAATTGACATGTTCTTTTGTCTGCCTTGTTTTCATTTTGATCTTTTGGTAGCTTTCCTAAAAGGATTTTCTAATATAAACTCTACTACATCAACCTGAGAATTAGTACCATTCAACTGATAGTCCCTCCACGTGCCCATAGGGGAGACTTCTGTACTCATCTGGGAATTCTAGTTCTAGTTCTCCTGAGAACCACCAGTGACTCTATGACATCAGACTTCAGATTTGTCCTCGTCTTCCTGTGTTACCCTAAGTTGAAAGGTTTTTATATTTACTAAGTAGGCATTTATTTTTCCATTTTTGTCAACCAAGAGCCTTTATAGTTGGGTCTGAAATCAAAATGTCACTTTAAATAGTAGCATTACCACACTTGGGTTTTGGATGCTTTCTGTTTGTTAACAGATCTGCACACATCCCACTGTTGTGTCTTTAAAATGAAGGTAATGTGGTGTGTCTTCTCTGTCCTGTCTCTCCAGCCTGGACTTGGATGGTAGGTCTTTGCACTACTAGCACCTTAGGCTCAGGAGCTTATAGTTATATTGTATTAAAATTTTAATGGAAAAATAGAATAGTATTGAAATGAATTTTTATTAAGATGATGTCACCCCCCTCCCCTCCAAGTTGTGAGAGGTAAGGATTCTGCTGTCATCCTTACTGGCCTTCATACCAGACATCTGCTCCTAGGGACCTTCGTTAGGACCTGAAAGAAGCAACTTAGTGAGGAAATATTTGTCTTGGGTCATGAGAACTTAGGTAATGAGCATTTCATTAGATCATGCAAGGTATGACCTAGCAGTTCTCTGGTGGGAGTGTACAGCAGAGCCACTCACAGTGGTGGAGGTCAGGAACAGAGAGCAAGCAGGGCCAAGTGTATCCCTCAAAGACCAGTTCCTGCTCATTTGCTTTTTCCAGGTTTAACCTAAAGATGCCACAGCCTTCCAAATGGCACCTCAAGCTAAGGATCAAGTGCTCAGAACATTATCCATAGGGAACAGTCCAGATGTAAGCCTTACTAACATGTTGCTCCTGACCTCAGAGGCTCATGACCATCTCTAATGTACAATGTGTTTAGTCCCCACAGTCACATTAGTCCCTACACTGATACCTAGGCTTTGAGGGTCAAAGTGCAAAGTCTGTTTGAGATTAATGTCTCTTAGCTATAAACCTTGTGCGAAACATTTTTATTATGCAGAGGTACAGAGTGAACACGCCCCTTCTAAAAGGGAAGAATAGGAAAACAGGAAAGACTGGACCAAAAATTGAAACCCAGCAAGCAAATCATATCTGATTGCTCCATGTCCAGTGGCTAGAACATACACTGGCGTCATCTGAGTTCCTTTCTGTGGCCCTGACATTTGCAACACTCATGGGCTCTGTGCTAGTTTTATGTCAGCTTGACATAAGCTAAAGTCATCTAAGAAGAGGAACTTCAATTAAGAAAATACCTCCATAAGATCCGGCTGTAGGCAAGCTTTTAGGTCATTTTCTTAATTACTGATTGATGGGGAGGGCCCAGCTCATTGTGGGTGAGACTGGCCCTGGGCTAATGGTCCTGGGTTCTATAAGAAAGCAGACTGAAGCAAGCCTTGGGGGGAAAACCAGTAAGCAGCACCCCTCCACAACCTCTACATCAGTTCCTGCCTCCAGCCTCCTGCCTTAATAGAGTATCACATAGACAGTATTGAGTTCTGCCAGCTCAAGAAGTATCTGGGTGGCCTTGCACCCCTGCTGAGGAGCCTCTAGGTGCCCATATGACTGACCCTGGGAAATACATTACGGCTTGCACAGGACACGCTTATGATTCTGTCTCTTTAAATGAACGTTTTAAAATGCTTTTGTATTTTTACACCCTGGAGCCCTCCCTGGGTCCAGTGCCAGCTGCAACTTCCCTGTACTAGCTGTAGCTCACTGATGTCTCTTTCCTTAGCCTTCACTGTGATCAAGCTCCATTTCTTGTCATACTGTTTTTCAAATCCTGCACTTCTGCTTCTGACATCCCTGTAAAGCTGGCTGAAAGCAATAGTGGTGATCGTGCCTGTTGGGCACAGCCATTGCTGTTCATGGTTCTGTTGGCGTAGTCCTCTGAATTCTGACCAGAAAGGCCCACCCAACAGAGATTATAGCACTCTAGGGCTTACCTGTCTTGGGCCTCCAAACGTATCTCTGTTCTCCCACAAACCAGTTTCTAATGCTGAAGCCTCATGTCCAGGAGTATCATATCATCACCACACTAATGGTACCAACTGTCTGTATTATATTTTGTATTGTTGTGACCAAACTTCCTAACAGAAATGAATGAAGGGCCTATGAATTTTCAGTCCATCACCATCAAGGCCATGCCTAGTTACCTGTACTTTCCAGCCCCCTCCTAAAAGCTCTGAACCCTGAGAAATGGCACCACTTGCTAGGGGCCAAGTGTTCAAACCTTGAAAGGACTGAGGTTCTGGAGTCCTCACTCAGCAGCATGCTCGTTACCGTGAAGCCTTCCTTGCCGTCCTTCCCACCATCCCCATCCTTTGTTTATTTTTTTCTTCCTCTTGTTGCTTTTGTGCCTCTGGGAACTTAGCTCTGGCTTTTCTCAGTGAAATGAGAATCTTGTAAGGTCAAAGCCTCTGCTCTGCCTGGGACTGTGCCTGCTGTTGCTGAGTAAGGGCAGCTCAGTGCTTTGAACATTTGGCAAGATTCCAGTATGTGTTCTCTCACCCCCATAGCAGCTCCTAGGGTATAGATTATTGTCACACTTTTTTTCTTCATTTTTCTCTCTGTGTGTGTTAGGGGGGGACATGCATGTGTGGGTATGTGTGCACATATATATGGAGACCCAAGGTTGATGTCCAAAAAATTGCCCACGGTAGCTCTTCCACCTTATTCAATGAAGTAGCATCTCTCAGTCAAACCAGAATGCCCTGATATGTCTAATCTCATAGCCAGTTGATTGTGGGGAAGCTGTTTCCATCTTCCAAAGATAGATACAGGTGGCTGCCATGCCCATTTGACATTTATGGAGCTCAGTTCTGGGGATATAAATGCCAGTCTTTATGCTTACAGAGCAAGCATTTAATCACTGAAGTATCTTTCCGGCCCAAATCCACACATTTTAAAATCATTTGTGAATATTCCACATTTGTTTAGTGGACTGTTTGTTATTATTGCTTGTTTTGTTGTGTGGCGGGTTCTCTTAGGCTGGTCTCAACTTGTGGTCCACTGTGTGGTCCACTGTGCCTGCTTTTATCATTTTCCTTTGGCCCCTGTATTGAAAAAAGTAAAATCATTGAAGGACAAAAGAGAAAAACAAGCCTGGGGTAGAAATAAAGTCCTCAGTGCCAACAGAGGCTGGTTCAGGACACCCCAGTCCCCTGTATATCCTGATAACAGTATTGGTATGTGACTGTCAACTTGACACAGCCTAGAACCACCTGAAGTCCTAGTTGAATAGTTGTCTTTATTGGGTTGGCCTCTGCATCATATCTTTGAGGGATTGCCTTGATTACTAATTGATGTGGGAGGGTCCAGCCCACTGTGGATGGCACATTACCTGGGCAGGTGACCCTAGGCTGTGTACGAAAGCTAACTAGTCACGAGCCAGAGTGAGCCAGCCAGCTGTCTTCTTCTGTGGCTTTCTGCCATCAACTTTGTGTTTAAGTTCTGGCCTTAATTTCCCTCAGTGATGGTCTGTGACCTCAAAGTGTCAGCCAGATAAATCCTGTCCTCTGGTAAGTTGCTCTTGGTCAGTGTTTCATCATTGCATCAGAAGAAACTAGAACACTGTCTACACAGACATTGCCTATGTACTTAGTGCTAGGTACATAGTTGAAGCCACACTGTGGATAAGGACAGCAAATCTCTGCATGCTTAGTGCTGATCCTCATGCCTGGGAGGGATACCTACTTCTGAAGCTGTCTGTCATGGGTACTGTATGCTCCTTAACCGAAATGCTTCAAAATGTTTCTGATTACTTAGTCCATGGCTATGTTTCTAAGTTCCTCAACTTGTAAGTAGTTCTACATGGAGAAATTACTTAAGCCAGACTGTGGGGTCTGCTTGTTGTGTTGCTCTTCTTAGTTGTCCCTCTGACTTGCAGTAGACAGAATGCTACTCTAAATGCTACTATAAAAAATAGGTCATGTGCTTGAGGGAACGACCCTTGCCTTAGTTACTTTTCTACTGCTGTCCTAAAACATGGTAACCAAGGCAACGTACAGAAGAAAGAGAGTGAGTCTGTGACCATCATGGCTCACAGCTGTTTGTAACTTCAGTTCCTGGGGACCCGACACACTCTTCTGACCTCCATGGCACCGCATGCATGTGTCATGCATGCATGCATGCATACATACATACATCTCACACAAAGAGAGTTTAAGTTAAATATCAGTTGCATACATCTCCTTTAAAAACCTTAAGGTTTTAAATACTTCTTCATGGCTACTAAAGAATAAGTGTGGTTGGCAGTCAGTTAAGTTAGAGACCTCTAAGATCCACTGTCAAGGCGGCCAGCGGGTCAGACCATTCATGCATTCTGAGAGCAGGCCAGACATGTCCTAGGGATTGGATCAAGTGGTCAGTATAGTTCAGTGACTTGTTCCGTTGCTGTTTGACTGCTTTTCATAAGCAGACCCATACCTGAAAAGCCACACTGTGTGTGGGGAATGGGTGGTTCTCACTTGTTGCCCTCCTTTTTCATTTAAATCAAAGATGTGATTAACAAATTTTAATTTTCCTAGCTTGGAACTTCCATTATTTTGGGTGTTTTAGGCTTACATGAAAACAGCAGTTGCCTATTAGCCCATGATGGCAGGCCCCACAGCACCTAGGTTTTCCTCTGAACCTGTGTGTGCTCTCGTGTGCACACGTGACGTGTGTGTGTGTGTGTGTGTGTGTGTGTGTGTGTGTGTTAGCAAACATATCTTTTCATTTCTGGAATGAAAATTTGTGATGCTTTCTTTAAATCCCTTTTTTTCTGAAAAAGTTCAAAAAAACCATTACTTTTGTTTTTCCACTGACAGGCTTGTTTAAAGACAAGAGAGGAGGTTGGTTACTGTTCTGGTTCCTCCAGTGTTAGTTCCTGCAGCTTCACACTTGGCAGGATCCTGTCAGGACAGAAGTTTGTCCAAAGATGGGCAGTACTGGGATGCTTTAATGACAAGAAACTCCTCCTTTAAAAAAAAATGCTGTGTGTTGGGGTGGGTAGTGCTCATGAGTGCAGTGCACATGGAGGCCACAAGAGGGCGTCAGATCGGGGGTATGAGCCACTATGTAGGTTCTGGGAATCAAACTCAGGGCCTCTGCAAGAGCAGCTTGTGCTAATAGCTGAACTGTCTTGCTGCTCCCCTACCCCCTTGTCTTCCCTATTCTGGTGAGCAACTCTCAGTGTTTCTTTGCACGATAACCTTGTTTCGTATGTCTCTGAGCTGCAGCTTTCTCCTTTATGCCTGTCAGGAGTTGTGTGACCCAGTCACTACCCCAGAATGAGGTCAAGAACAGCTGAGGTGATGCTGAGCTCAGGCAGAGCCTTTCCAGTTTCAGTCTTAACATCTTACCTTTGATGCTGGGTGTGCTGTAGTAGGGAAAGTGGACCTGGTCCCTTGGCTTGGAAGCCTGGGAACACTCACTTCCTGGTAGTCTGCTCTCAGTATTTTTACATTAAGAATAAAATGCTTGTTTTCCTGCCTTTCCTCTTCCTGATGTTCCTAGTTTTCTAGATACTCTGTATTTAAATGTCATCTTTGGTTTGTAGACATATGGAGCCTGGGTGTGATCCTTTTCATGCTGGTGTGTGGGCAACCGCCCTTCCAGGAAGCCAACGACAGCGAGACACTGACCATGATCATGGACTGCAAGTACACTGTGCCGCCCCGTGTGTCTGCAGGGTGCAGGGAGTAAGTAAAGCATGTGCACACAAAACGACTCAATTAACCAGAAACTGGCTCATCAGAAACACCCGACATACCTTTACCTGCAAGGATTTGACTCCATTTATTTATGAGATTAAGGTTCTGCTGTTGTTGTTCGGGGCACCTGTTAGTATTTGGTAAGAAATCCAGCAGGAGAAAACATTTTTAGCTGTGTTTTCAAGAAATCCTTTTTGCCTTTCAGCCTCCAGAGTGGTGGTTAAGACCTTCCCTAGCCACTGCCTTTTTCTTCAGTGGCAAAAAGCAAGAGTGGAACTGTTGAAGCTTCCAGAAAAGAGTTGGGCTTTCCTGTTTGGCAGGAGCATGTCATTACGCGGTACCTCCTGATTGTGTCGTGGTAGCACGTCTTATATTCACACACCCTCCCATAGTAGAGTAAAGGCTGTGCTTTGGTGTGTGCCACTGTAGGAAGAAGCCAGCACTGACCGGTTCCTCCATCACCTGTGTGTGTGAGAGAGAGAATCTTGTGAAAGGGCTGTTTGAAGTTTGTGGTATTTCCTAATGAACCAGCTGAAGTTGTAGTTACCAATTAAAATGTTTTCTTCTGTATCAACAAAGTTTTGAGTTTTCCTGACAAGCTGTAAGGATGAGCTATGCACGATTGAGGGTTCTCTTTCAGGTGGAGCCCCAACTTGGGCATGGAATTCTATGGATTTAAATACTGGCTTTTCTGCTTACTGCTTATGTGATAGTGGAAAAGTGTACTTGACAGGGTTACTGTGAAAACTATATGAAGTGATAGTATAAAGCGTATAGGTCAGGCTAGAGCACAGAAGAGGCTCTGTGTGTGGTGTTGGTGATGGTGAGGGTGCTGGTGGCAATTTGGGGATGGCGC